>VMBQ01000491.1:120520-168020 GCA_007657795.1 Dreissena rostriformis | reverse complement strand
AAGGTAAATTGTTGTATTGACAATCACAACAATGATCATTTAATTGTGACATTGGCCTTGGTCTTAGAGACCTGGTTTGTGCAAGCGACACTGCATTTTACTATGCTCATGACTCATGCTAAGTTATTTGAAAATACATCCGTGCTGTATAAAGTTACGCTCTGAACTTATCTTTCCCCGCCCCCACCCCACGTCCGCCCGCCAGCACGGATGTTCCCGTAACGAACTGAGTATAGAGCCATGTAGTTTCAAGTTGTGCTAATTATTGCCAGACTACTAGAAATTTGGATCTACGTGCACACATTGACACGATTTGTAAAGCAGAATATTCTACCATGTCAGACATCACTTGATGCTGAATGTAGGAATCGGCATTGAAGAAAGTTGCCAGTTTACTAAGTTTATTTCAGAATAACTCCAATCATGATAATATGTCAACTTGAGTATATGGAAAAACCATATTGTGAACATTTTATCTTGAGTCTATCAAGTACAGTATTCAATATACAACAATACGTAGTTAAATGGTATGAGATGTCCATTTGTAAACAGCATTGCAGCTCATTGTTATGTTTCATGTTAAACTGAGAGGCCATAACAAATTGATCAGTTGTCCTTCGGATTGTGCTAAACGCAAAAATATAATTTTACTGATTGCATTCGAATCTATAGCGCTATTAACATCGATAAATTAAAATATATTTTACCTATACTAATGATTTTATTTTTCATAGAAATAAACGCAATTTACTTACCTGTTGCCTTTTTCAAATTAAATGTGTTCTTTTTCGGTGCAAAACTGGTGCTGGGCCTTTAAAATAAACGGCACAAGCCTATGTTAAAAATACTTAATGGGTTACAATGTTTATAAAGCCGATAAAACATACATTACTGTTTATGTTTGTATCTGATTACTTGTCTAATGTCATTTTTATCTTAACATGAATTAAATAAGCGAATTTTACAAATTTATTTGTGTATTTGTTTACGATATTAGCTTTTTGAGTTCAGTATCTTTAGTATACGATTCATCTGTACATGTCTAATACGATTCATCTGAACATATCTGTACATGTTTGTAGCATTTAAAATCAAATAATTTCCATAAAGATATTTACTTACCATAAAGTCACAAAATAAGTATAATCCGTTTAAAACAAAATACAATTTTAATCCAATTTAAACATAAAACGTGTATGACAGTATGTTCCAATTAGTTTGCATACGCGTTTAAGGTTTAAGCATTTACTAATAGCTTTTTTACCGAGTGCACTAGCGTGGGAAAGCAGTAATGTGATATGTTTGCGGTTGATAAACTTGCTCTATGGAGGACCGTTTGAAGCGCGTTGTTCTGATTGACTAGCGCTATTTACCGTCGGTTGTACCCTAATTACAAAAGTAATATACAGGTGGTTTAAACCAAGCATACTGATTTAAAAACCTGTTGAAAATCTGAAACCTTATCAAACACAATTATTTTAATGAAACTCCCTTTACGAATAAAATGGATCATCGTTTACAATTATTCTCAAGCGCTACAGGTCAATTACGTTTGGCGAAACGATATTGACCGAAAGGGTGATCAATGGAAATCATCAACAAAGAACACGAGCTTTCGTTTTGCTTATTTCTGGGGGAAATGCCATATGAAGAAAAGAGTGTACATTAACTTCAATGCCCCATTATGTGCGTGTCACCAAATCAATAATCGTGTGCAACCGGTCGAAGATTACAACAATTACACAATGTTCAAGTCTTTACTCCGAACGTGTAAACGCCATTTCCTGAACATATCTTTGTAAATCAAACAACAGATTTTGCGAATGATAAGATGAACAGGGTGTGAGTACGTAGGAGTAATAACCACGGTCTTGTACCAATAAGCGATTCTAGATGACAAAATATAACTTAGCATGGCAAATACGGCCTTCCATATTTACATTGTGTCTGAAATATTCAAACTTCCGGATCCGATTATGTTACAATCGTTCTTTGTGTTTATGAAATGCTCTATTACAACATACTTTGCGCTCGTGATAAATCGACTATCTCCGGAATCCTCCGTAAAATATACCTCGTGTCGTGTAGCCATCTTGCCTTGATCCTACTCTTTATCCTACTCTAATTATAACAATAAATACAGCGCTCGTTCAACTAGTGCCAAACTTTATGAGGATTTTTAATTTATAGAGCACGGTTTACACTTATTTGTTGTGCATTTTGAGTTATTATGTTCAATTTTCCTATATTATTTCACAGCGTTATTTATGTTTTTAAACATGAATTTACGGTGTTTAAATTTTCCAAACAGAAAGTGAAACTGTATTCATTACATAGTACGATGTAAACACTAAATGTTGTTCAGTTTGAGAAAGAAGATCAACAAAGACGATGGAGTGTAATGCAATACAGACTATCATTGCCGATTGCAATTCTGGGAAAAAAGAACTATGAAAATAGATAATGTATAACAATGTTTTAATAAAACTATTGACAGGGCTTATTATTAATATCATTAATGTATTTGTGTGTCACTATTCGGTTGTTTATTTGTAAATAACATGATATTTTTCGATAAAAAAAGTTTATCATAACTTAAAATATTGTGTATCGTTATTATTTATTATAATTATTATTATTTAATATAAATATCATGTATAATATTTTTTTCTCTTTAAATTATCATCATCATGTATAGGATACTAGAATGCGACTATTGTATTCATTTATGTTTATGATTGTTAACAGTTTCATGATAAAAAAAACGTCTTAATAAGGGTGTTAGTTTTTCAGCATTATATAAAAAAAATCTGCTTTAAACATAAAGATTTGGGAAATGAGTCGCGTACTGAACTTAATATTTCTAAACACATACATTTCTAATTGTGTATTCCTCAACATGCAATATTGAGTACTGCTTGTCCTTGATTATTAGTTGCCTGCACGCTTTGTACAGGGGTTCTGGATTATGAAAGACTGGTGAGCATCAAGTCATCTCCCCAATGACACCTTGTGTGGCTCATACCCAGGACAAGACCGCAACTAGTGAAATAACTACTGTGTAAAAACACCACTGGATTGAGACAATTCTGGATGACCAATCCAATGTTATATTTGACTATAAAAAGAGATATTATATAAAATTATGACATTGAACAAAAAATACATAGTTTGATTTTATCAATATTGGCTGTGACACTATAATGCCGTTTATAGTCTCTTAGTCTTCTTTATCTTAATATAAAAATCGTTAATGATAAAATAGAGACATGAATATTTGTATTAGTGGTTTTACAAGTATATATCTTTTAATATGATTTACTATATAATCAATCAATGTAAGTTGAAGAAGTATATCTATGATTTGATTTGAGTTGTGATTATTGGAGCCAAAAATACATACAGTAGCATAAATTATGTCGTAGAAAAAAATGGGAATAAAAACTTGATGAAGTGAAATAAGTCTGAGAGGATTTGATGATGCATCGGAGTTATTCATGGATCATGTGACCTTTAATGGTATAATTATATACTCAGATGAATGAGTGGTTTTGTATTACAACTGAAAGCCTATAATTAACCACAACAGTGTGAATTTGATTGTAATTGTCCAAGCCCTTTTTGAGTTGGGACGTTAACATTCAACATCGTTAATGTAATTTAAATAAGTAACAGTAATTGAGTTATTTGAATGCGTAGACAGATACGTCATTTTTAATGCATGGGAAAGTAGCAAAAACTGCATTATAGAAATGTAGTGTACACAAATAAGTTACGAGGTAATTATATCAGAATCATTAATTTTTGTATTTATTAATTATAAAAAGTTGACATATTGTAAGTGGTGCCCGCCTAA
This sequence comes from Dreissena rostriformis, assembly GCA_007657795.1. Lineage (NCBI taxonomy): Eukaryota > Metazoa > Mollusca > Bivalvia > Myida > Dreissenidae > Dreissena > Dreissena rostriformis. The sequence goes on along the minus strand of VMBQ01000491.1, from coordinate 164,164 downwards.
CTATCTGAAGGTCCCAGTTTGATCCCCACTAGCACTTAGGGAGAGTTCTATGTACTGGTTCTACCCAGGAAACGGATTAAAGGGTGTCTCATGAAGCCTTAGACGTTGGATTAAATCTAGGCAATATGTTATGATAAGCATGCTAAAATTAATTAACATTCGTCACATCACAAATAGTTATTTACCTGTTTACAAGTTAGTTGGTAAGTGAACTATTTAAAAAGCACCATTACTACAAAACACTTTTATGCGTATTGCAGTGTTCCACTGAAATGGCGGTGAATATAACTCAGTATGATGATGACATTTCTAAATTCCATTTCCACTTAAGATTCCAATTCCAGTCGAATGACTTCGAACATTACCAAAAAAAACGTTTTCCACTGTCAACGTTCTATACTTTGTGTAATGAACGTCGTATACAACTCCTTTTTTCGAGCTTCCTTAAAATACAAAAATTCCTCTGACATTTGCAAATTTGAATTTGATAGCCCATATTGGAAGTAATAAAGAAACGTCTCCTGATCTAGAGTGAAAAACTTTGTTTGTGTTTATTTGTTGCTATGCCTCTGAAATATGGGGCTTTAATAAATCAGAAGAGATCGAGCGCATTCATTTAAAATTTTGCAAAAGGTTGTTGAATGTAAATATTAACACGTGTAATACTACAGTATATGGTGAGTTAGGCAGATATCCGTTATATGTAAATATATATGTACGCTTTGTTAAAGATTGGTTAAAAATTGTTACCAGTCAAAATATTATTATTATACAAACTGTGTATATGCAAGCATTGGATGATTGCATTAAAGGATGCAAACATTGGGTTGCAAATCTTAAACAATTGTTGACCGAATACGGATTTTCCCATTTTTTTGAAACTGCAAATATAACTTACAGTAACTCTTTTGTATGTGAATTTTAATGCAGACTTTTTGACACCTTTAAGTAGGAATGGTTTGGTTATATGAATAGTAGTTTTATTCTAGATATGTACAGAGTTTTAAAAACTACTCTTGAATATGAATACTACTTAGATTTATTGTCCAAGAGTTTTCGTTTATACTTTGTAAAATTAAGGGTTCTGCACACCCGTTTAGAATTCAGACCGGAAGATACTGACGCAACAATATCCCTCGTGAATAACGTAATTGTCTTTGTTGTAATCAACGGGAAATAGAGGATAAATTCCATTTTATTTGTGTTTTTCCATCCTACCGTTTACTACGTCAAAAATACATAAAACGTATTTATTACATGAACCCATCCGTTGTTAAGTTCCATAGTTTATTTACATCAACATGTAAATTTGAAATTATAAATGTATGTAAACTGCCAGTAGAATAAGTTCTATACAATGATAATGATAACAATGTGGTATTAATAGTTTTGGATGTGTCTATCCGTCTTTAATTATTAGCAGTAATATATGACATGAACAATTAGTATTAAAACAGTGACATGAAAATACTAGACTCTAGACATAATCTGCACAATAATGTTTGATTTTTGTATGTTTGTGTTTCAATTAGGGTATGAATATGACATTTATGAGTATCTACATTATCCTCTATTTCATATTAAGTACAAATGTACCTGTATTTCTCCTTGAAAATAATCAGTATAGTCTAAAGTGCAAATAGTACAATAACCTGTAACAATATTGCAATAAGAAAGGATAATAAGCAACAACAAACATTATTTTTACACCCATTTACTTGTCAATAAATCTTGCTGAACCATAAAAAAAAACATTTGTACATAGTCGTATTTAATACAATTTTGATTCATGTTTAAATAGCAAAACATACATTATTATGTAGTTGTCAGTAACATGTATTGTTTCTCGGATGTTATATGTTAATACTTATTTTATTTCGGAACAATGTATACCACTATATGATGTTAATATGTGTGGTAAAAAGTAACTCAACGAATCATTCAAAGTAATCTATTGTATTATAAATTGTTAACATTTCCAATCCATCTTTCTGTACTTCTAGCTTGTACTATAATAACCGCTTACTCCCTTCTTTTTCTTTCGGTCATGTTCATACGGTCAAACAAACGATTCACTACAATATCAATGCACTGGTTTACTTGGGGGCAAAATTCCATAATGTTAAAGGCCTAGCATCAGAAATCAAACGTCAGCAGGTGTTTAAATGGTTAAATAGCAAATTCGATATTTGCTTTCTCCAAGAAACTCATTTCACAAATCAAAAAGATAATTGGCAAAAACAATGGGATGGCGAACTGTTTTTAAGTGGAAACTGTTCCAACTCTAAAGGTGTTGGAATCATAATCAACTCAAAATTGACCTACAATGTAATAGAACATATAGAACCAATAGTAGGGCGTATTCAATTACTGAGAATAAAAATGCAAAACAAAAACATCAGTCTAATTAATATATATGGTCCAAACAAAGACGATACATCAATATTTCAGACTTTGGAAAATCTCTTTCTAGAACACACACACGAATCTATCATTATTGGTGGAGACTTTAACACGGTTATTAACTACAAAATAGAAAAACTTAATGGAAAAAATGGTCAATGCAATTATAGAAAGTCATGATGTTCATGACATTTGGAGAATATTTTACCCTACTAATAAACAGTACACATGNACAGAAGTAAACAATAACACGAATATTCGAAAAACAATATGTACATGCTTTTTTTATTGTCTTATCAATTAATCATTGAACACCCTAATGTGTTTGTCATATTAATATAGTTTAATACAAATAAATCGGCATGTGATTTCTTCATTTAAGCTCGACTGGTTGATGGACGCATTGAAATATACGCGGGCGGTGTGTGGGGAACAGTGTGTGACGATTTATTTGCTGATAATAACAACGGTGCTCAAGTGGCTTGCAGGATGATGGGTCTTAGCACGTAAGCAGTTATTTGTTTTCTTTCGTTAGCATGTAAAATGAGATAAAAACAAATAGTGTTTTAGGTGAAGGTTTATTGTTTTTATTCTTTGTAAAGGGACAATTTCCTAACATTTTTAAATGTGATACTTTTTCTAAAACATGTTTATTACAATGATGTTTTTTTTTTTAAAGATTGGACAATTTTATGGAAAGCTACGTTATACTTATATCTTATGTAATGTGTTTGCCAGCCCACAGCTGTTAAAACAAATGTTATTTATAAGTTTCTAATCATTTTTAATTAAATATTTCCGCGAAATAATATTTATATAATATTTTACAATCCAAAAACTAAAAGCGTTGTTAAGAGTTATGCATTGGATGTGTTGTTGTTTTGTTCCTTTATCTACACTATCAAAATGAAAAACCAAATGCGCATGTTATGGTAGAGATGAGTGTGATAATAATTAAAGGCGTATGTGTTACTAGTTGACTTTATCCATAGCAAAACCAACCCAATTGACGGAAAGGTATAGTTTGGTAACAACTTCTAGAAACATATGTTCTGCATGCTCGAGGCCGAAGAGAATGGTCTTTTTATGTTATAAATAATTTGCTTTCATTTGTTTTATTGAGTTGCACCGGAACAATTAAAAACCATGTATTATCATTTAGATATACCATAGTCTTTATTTGATTCCCGCAATAAATTGTTCTCAATCCTTAGACTTTATCCATACACTATTTATATTACAAGTATTAAGTAAGTTTAATGTGCAAAACGTTGTGTAGTTTGATCAATATCAAAATACTTAAAAAGGTGGCTGCCTGACATATTACAATTTATGAAAATCACTAGCGAATTACCTCTGTCAGTTCATAATCATTATTTCGTGAGATACATTTTAACAAATGAATGCATTTAATATTGGCTCACTGCGTTGTTGTGTTCTGTTATATAACCCATACATGTACAGTCGACAGAAGTATGTGTTTGTTTTTTTTTCAGCTACAACGCTCGTTATATAGACCCATCTGATGGACCCAGCTCAATGCAGATCTGGTTGGATGACGTTTTATGTGACGGCCATGAACATTCCTTGTTTCAATGTCCACGTAGTGGTCTTGGTGCACATAACTGTGAGCACAGCGAGGATGCCGGTGTGTCGTGTGGATAATGCATGTAATGCATGTACAATTAAACTAACCACACTTTAATAAACTAGTAAGATCACGTTGGACATTATGATCAACTGTTTGTCTTTTTCCTGTTCGTTTGCTAATTATTCTGATTTTCTAAGTTTGGACTGTCGATATTTTGGAATATTGTATTTCATATGCATTCCATTGAGTTTAAACCACGATTCATATTTTGACGTACATGTTATCGTAACCGTTTACCAAATTCTAGTGCATTTACTAAACATATTGCAAAGTTCAGGACAAATCAATCTTTGACGCTGTTCAACTTTTTTCATATAAAAAAATCAAAATGATTCTAGGCAGGCAAACACACACAAATACGCTTATAAAAATACACACATATTACACACATATTACACAAATATCGCTTTCTCAACCATATAAACACATATATAATATATGTTTTTTTATTTGCTTGATTTCGAGTGAGCGTCGGGATTACGCATTGATGTTATAGATTTCTGTTTAGTGTTTACGTATTTTAGTTTTAAATATTATTTTTGTATTTGATATAACCAGCTTGTAACATTATAATAATTCTTTTATTATTATGTAAAAACATTCTTACACACAGATGTGCAGGACTTCTAAACACGATAGGAAAGAGATATTATAACCTCTAAGCTTCCGTCTTGTTTTTCGCTGCTTTTGAGCTCTTAACAATGTGTTGATTTGTAATACTCTATATACTACTGTACATGAATGAAAGTTGGGCAATACATATGTTTTTAAACTACAAGTTGTTTCCCCACAATAAGTATGTTGCTTTTGTTATAAGACAATCATGTAAGAAGAATATGAACACGTTGCTCAATGTATTATATTTCCACAAGTAGTTGTATTTTTCCCAAAGTAGGCGTTAGTGTGAATATGTTTTTTTTGTATAATCGTTCTTTAAACCGCGTATTTCTTATTATTATAAAACGTTGTCGCGTGACACTGTTGGACTGCACAGGAACACGAGTAGAAGTAACACTTTTTTTTATAAAACATGTTCATCAAAAACAGATATACGCAAACACAGTACCGATAACGGGGATATATTTCAATAACATGTGTAAGCGTTATTTGTTATTCAATGAGACCTGGTTACTAAAGTATTGTCTGGCATTGTTCATATTTTTAACGATTTGATAATTATAACGTTACAACTAGGTGTCTTAACTGTCTTAACTGCGTTGTTAATTGAGTCGAAATTTGTTCGTGTACGTCTTTCTGGATTTGTTTAATGTCTTATATTAAAAAATACTTCATATGAAGATAACTTGTCTATATAGTGCAATAAGTTAAAACAATAAGCGATATAGATTTGAATTTAAATGTAACACGGGAAAACCGGAATAATACATGTATGTGATTTAATCGACGTCACGATTTTCTTGTCCGAAAACTCTTATTTAGTTTTTATTATATCAATTTTACATTGGCTTCGTTTCTTTTCACCCATCATTCGACTTCGTCGTTAGAAAATCATGGAACCACGAGAACATAAATACAAACATTTGCATCCGTCAATACAATACATAAATACATTCATTCATCTAATCGTCCATCCAATCATCCAAAACAAAAACCCGCCCGAAAACCACACCGTATGATGCGGTGTTAACGTGATGTCCTTATGGTATTCACAATGTATCGCATAAAACAGAACGATTTAAAATATGTGTCATGGATTCGAGTGGTAATTACATAAATAACATTGCATTAAACAGTCTGTATTTAACATATATGTATATCTAAGTGGGTTTTGTTGATCCTTTATAAAACATGATATACCTAATTTCAACATATGGGTAAATTACAGCACATTCTTTCACAGGCTTTATGAACGCTTTTTCGTTTGAAACAACTGTGGATGCATATTGTTGAGCGTTGCAACAGCAACGTCCATGATGCCTTGGCACATATATATCTGAGTGTAATTTGATTTACCCCCCTTTTATCACCGACAACGAAAAATTGCTCAGTGTGCGATGATCGTGTTATTCGCACGACATGCATAGGATATTTAACTTGATAAACTTGAGGAGTACTCATTATACAGTCGGTGTTTAACATATATGTATGTCTCCGTGGTTTTTGTCTCATCCCTTATTGCATCATAACAAGTTGTCAAATTACAGTACATTATTCCAATGGCTTAATTGATTATGTTTTGTTTGAAACTGTGGAAGCTTATTACAATGATTACTTCAACAAATGGACACCTCCATACCGCCTTAGAACGTACAGATCTGATTGTAAATTGGTTTATCCTCTTTGTATCACCGACTACGAGTAAAAGCTCAGTGCGCGATGATCGTGATCTCGCTTGACATGAACGAGATCCTTAACTTGATTAACTCAATTGATAAGTTGTATAAATAATGTGATATAATTATTTATAGTATTGATATGAAGGTAGGGTAAGTTGGGAAAATGTAATTTTGTAATTCAACACACGAAAAAGCATTCCCTTATACGAGCGTGTTATTTCTTTGTATTAGTTGGAACTATTTGTATTTGGAATATATTTTTAAATTAACGAAACATGTTCATCAAGTTAACCGTGCAATGCATACACTTGCTATATACCAGATACACACATTTACGTGGTCATGTTCAGTAGCTTACAAAAAGGCGCATTAGTAATTCATGCACTATTTATAACAATGTCAATTCAAGATTTGTTAGCAAATACACGTAAATGATTAGTTACTAGAATGTCTTCTCACGTGAAAACATGTCATTGGTATTCACATTATGCAATCTTAAGATATATAGTTGATGTTTCCTCCTAGGACATGCATACACACATGAACACATATTAATCCGCACATGTGAAAATTGTCTGCACAATACCATTTTGTTTAACGGCCCATGCTTAGAAATAGTAAGACAATTCCTTTGGTTACAGGTTATATATTGATGTCAATCAGCCTGCTTATATTATATGGTTATAAACGAACACACTTTTTCTAATGTTCGATTGGTCGTTGTTAATTGGTCAATAATCATTTTTTTGGAGTTCTGATGTTAGGTATATAACTACGAGAACGTTCACCTCAGTTGTTTATAAGATACTCATCAAAACGACAGAGTGTTGCATATTTATCGAAAAATAACGATAATAAGAACATACGTGCGATTCCAACATGATTCGATATGTGAATGCAACTAAAATGAAACGTGTATTTGACTCTGCTTTGTTCACGGTCTTAGCTTATTGTTACATTGTGGGCAAGTTTTGTTTGTGTTAGTTTTATATAAAAAGATAAGGGTCAAATGCTGGAACAGCAATCAATAAATGAGGATAGAGTGTGCCTTACTCCAGTTCATAAGTGTCACCAACCCATTTACAAATTGTTAACTTTATGTACGCTCATTATCACATATGTATTATATTTATCAAATATCCATATACAAACGTTTATATTTCTTATACAAATCATATTAAGATATGTACCATTATCTTACAATAAAAAAAATTTCAACACAAGCTTTCAGCATGGAATGTGACTTAGTTGGGATTCAATTTGGCGATCATCCGCTGCATTCAGATCAAATACATTCGCACGTCCTTAAATGAGTTTGCTGTTGTAATAATGGCAGATTTGTTGTTTCCTGCCAGAATATTATCAACGACAAGGTATCACAGCATTGCATTTGGTTAGATGTAACACGTGTTTTTTTATCCATTTGTCGTACAACTTCGATAGGCTCTTAATCATAGAATAATGACAAACAATTAATATAGTATAATTAAGACACATCTGACGCATCACTACGCATCTTTGTCATAGAACTCAACTCTTAATATATAATCATACAATTTATTGCATATAGTGTTTTATTATATGCTTTTCGTTTGAATATATACTTGTATTGTTAAACGAAAATTCGATTTAAGTGAAAAATATGATTTTATATTTCACTGAGTTAAATAATAAGATCAATCGCAATATATTTTTCATGTCATAAAAACCGATTCGCGCGGTTTTGTATGAAATGTCATTTCAATTCAAAGAGTATTAGTTCATGTTATGCTGATCAGTTTGTGTTGATAATAACTCATTTGCTCGTGTATGTCGATGACCATAATTATCTACGACTTACACAAATACTTGTATGAATATAAATCATTAAACGCTCACGGTTGTCATGGAAACATTTTTTTAATTTTCAAATGTATTATCATTTTAAAGAATTTAATACACAAAATAACAACATAATCAACAGAAATTGAACATCACACACATATTTAGAGCAAAATAAATGTATGCACATTTTCTGAAAATAGGTGTGTATTCAGAAATTGAACATTTTGTATAGCAACAACTTGAAACTTAAATGAAGAACTGCTCATGCTGCAATTGTTGTTGAGCATCTATACTGCCAGACCTTTTTTATTAAGCAATTCTATTTTATTCAAAGATTTATAAAATTAATTCAAAAAAATAAGTCAGTAAACAGTTGCTATGGAAACAGTGATTTGTCAATGCATATATATCTGTTATCAACAAAGTTTGTACAGTTAATATACTATTTATCTGACCAAAAGTGTAGATAGAAAACAATCTTAACTCATTTCATACGTAGAGGTACAAAAAGATGATTTTATAACTTAAACAAAATTACACCAACAAGCATAACATATTGAATGGCAAAGGCCACCATAGATTGAACTTAACACAACAAAATATGTTCGTTTACTGGTAAAAAGTAATATATACATACTATGAACATATACATTTACATCACATATAGTCAATACGAACTACAATGAGTGAGTTGCTAATCATTAATCATAAATCTAAGTTCAGCTTTTATTGTTCAAACACTTTTATTGATTATTGAAAGCTATGTCACTTTCAATAAAAGAAACAAACTATAAATAAGACATTCAGCTAAATGTCATACTAATAACAAGACCATGTAAATGTCATACATGTAGTCATGAACACATGTTCGGAACAACAGATAATAATAAGTATCATGGGAGAACAACAATTAAAGACAATTAACAATTGTTAATAGGATAATAGCTCTCGCATTGTTTACTTGGGAAAAGGTGTTTTGGGACATAGGATGTCCCTGGCAACTTCGTCGATAACGAACGGTGCAATTTTCTCGCACAGATACCACTGCCTTACAGGATCAAGAGAGGGGATAGCCTTTACTGTTGGAAGGCACCCTGTCCCAGACCTTGCCTTTAACAGGTTAAATCTGATTTCCGCAGAATCACAGAACTCTAGAAAAATGAGAACCCATGGCTCATCAGCACTGCAGCGAAAGTGGTAGGTGGATGAAACATATTTATGTTCTTTTTTCCGACTAGTATGTTTGAAAATGTTCTGCAGATACATCGTTAACTTGATCACTAATTATCTCGTAGATGTACCATATTGCTTTGTATACTTCTAGCTTGATAACCTTTACCTCGCTCGTTTTTAAAAGATTTCCGATACTGACGACATAAATGCACTAAAAGTATGTGTGTAGTGTTTGATTCACGCTGTACGGTTCGGCGATTATTTATTCATGTTCTGTCTGCATAGGTAAATTTGATTGAGCACGTTTCAGAATCGCATTTGGTTTGTGATTAATTGTGTGTTAGGTACGCCAAGTCCTCAACCGGTTTAAACCCCGATGTTGTGCATCGATCGTTTCTTGCAGTGATCTCAGTATAAATCATGATGTGTTTATAGTTGGTATTCTATTGAAAAGGTAGTGGCTAAGAACAATAATCGCTGTCCTGATAGAACTTCTAGAGTTTCTTTGTTTGGTATATATGATATCCTACGTAATTTACTGTTTTGTCAATTTGTGTCTGCTTTTCTTGTCAATAATTTATTTTAATTAAATACATATACAAATGTCATAAGCACTCCAAATTAAAAAAAACAAGTGTGCCAATTCAGTTTTATTTGTTCTTTGCGTTGTTTGTATGACGTATTCGTAAAAACTGGGGGCCAGTGCCAGACATGATGGAGTACGGATACAACTAATGCTTTAGCATTTTATCAAGACTGCCAAGGAAAGTCCGAATGATAATGGGCTTGGACACAGTTCTAGTAGACGTTTGAAGTGACAAGTGATCATCAACATCAATCGGATGCATTTCAAGGGATTCGCCACAATCAGCCAAGAAACAAAGAAAAAGAAATCGCTTGAACTTATTTATGTCGCTAAGGATTTTCCAGGCAGTGTTTTCTTCACTTTAAATATAGTGCTTTTTCTTCACTTTAAATATAGTGCTGTACATCTGGCACATTGATGTCCTTAAATTTCTTTATTTTCAATGTGGCTTGCAGAAGTGACATTTAAACGGTATCTTGGTCGGGAGAGCAGTGAATCGGAATGATAACGTTTTAAACATCAGTAGTATTGAGGTCATGTTCTTTCTTAAATTTCTTCGTAGCATAGTACTTCGACATTTTTAGGCTGTTTTTCACTCTTCACCTTATTCGTCCCAAATAACATTACAACTAAAAATACCTTTTGATAGTTTACTTTAATGTATTTCAATCCACTGTTTAACTATATGTTCACCTTATTTAAATAATGTGTATGCAGACCATTTATTTATTTTCTGTCCACCTGCCATTTGATATTTTTATATATAACAAAACGCTAGTTGTTTATTTTAGAATGTATTCAGATGCTTGTGATGTGTGAAAGCTGTGTGTGCATATGTTTTCAATTTGTTGACTTTATCTGCCAGTGAATTACAAGAAAATGAGATCGGTAAAAGTACAAAATGGTGGTCAAATAAGCCGTGGTGTATGATGTCATATAAAAAAGAAGCCAATGCATGCGAAAGTTGTATGTTGAAAACACGACACTATCAGATGGGTTGTTATTTCAGAAATGAGTGCATTAATGCTCCTCGAATCTAATCTAAATCTTATCGGTAATGCAATTGAACTACGACTGTGCTTTTGGAAATATGGGAATGAAATGAAGCATCTAAAACAAAGATCAAGTTGAAATGCTTCAGAATAATACATTTTAAAGGAAATGTATTATTCAACTACATAGTATTTCGAACCCGTTTAAAATAAAAGCCGTTTTAATTAAAGGACAGATTAATCATTTACAGTTGGTGTTGTTTTTTTTTCGTTTTACTTTTTACAAATCAAATTACTGTATTGTTTTTAATTAGTGGGCACTAGAAAAGAAGGCTGTTGTTATGAGTGAACGATTGAATATTTATTTCACTCGTGGTTATAGAAAAAGTAAATTTTCGCTCTTAGCTTTGCAACTCGTGATTTATTTAGAAAACCAATCGTGAAATACAATTTCATCTTGCATCCAAATCAACACATTTCTTCTATATCACATGTTTTATCTGCGTGCTGTTGTCAGTCCGCCTAGCATCTTGGCTCAATCGCAAATATCTGAACATGAAAATTATTTATATGCAAGCTGTTCTTAAACGAACCAAAAATGAAAAAATAAAACATTTGATTCGTGCAGACGTAAACGAACCATTTAGCCTGTTAGATAAGTTACAGTAGGTTAATCAGTTTGCCTTTGATTTTAAAATCAAGCACGTCCAGAAACGATCAAAGCAGTATCTTACAAATGTTATGAAATGAAAAACATGTTTCATTCAAAGACAATCTTTGTAGTAAACTTGGCAAAAGTTTCCAAATCGGATTCTAGAGGATAAAATACACATCTTTCATAACATTTGACATCTAATTTAGCGGTTTCATTTTAGTGAAATCGGATGATTGTCACTGAAACTTTCTTGTTCAGAGACTTGTTTGAAACTATAGGAAGAATGGTGGTTACATTTTTAATACTAGGTAGGTGCATTAGTAAACGTTTGTATGTTTTAGATTTAAGTAATGTGTTCATAAATAATACAGACGTCATACGTTGATTTGATATGTACACGATATGTGTAATGTGTCAATCTAAAGTAAAACTTCTTCGACGCACTGTCTATTTTAAGAATGGATTTTTTTGGGAAATTATAACATTTGTTTATACACCAGTTTAATACATTGCTTAAAATAGTATTATTATTCAACAATCTGCANGTATCATATTAGTTAAGATAATTTATAAAGCAATGGGAAGAGAAACTACATATATACAGACAGTAGAAACCATTATCTAACAGTGAAACTGCACATTACGAGCCTCGTTTTATTATCATCGAAAAAATATTGCGTCGTGATAATCTCTAATCAGGAATATGAAACACGTCTATTCGCAATATGTTATATTTTGAAGTATGAATAAAACTGCGCGGCCTTTATAAACAACCTTTTTGTTAAAGAAAAATATATAATTTGTTTACACTGTTCACATATTCTTATTAATATACTTTTTTATTTTATTTTTAGACAATTAATGCCTAATTGTGTGATTCTGTGTGTTGTTTTGAAACTGTTTTTCTTTCTCTGAATTCGGTAATACAGTACAGCCCACGTGGCCAAAATCGTAAGTACTCGACGGCCGCACGCGGCGTTTCGCCGAGGCACTCGGCAAAGATCCGCGCAACGACGCCGAGTCTGTATTAACCTCGCGTACTTTCGCGGAATAAATCCGCTGCATACGTACGCGGCGGATCGAGTGAAAAAATAAATGTGCGACCCCATCAAATTCCTTGTTAGATTCTGTGATGCAACTATATTGTTAAACATTTTAATTATATTGAACAAATAAAATGAAAAATACTATTACCTTGCAATTTAATAGCTAGTAATAATCCAACAAAACACTGTGCCTTTATTTACTATAAATGTGTTTCAAGAATTTTGTAAACACATTCGTTAGGAACTGTACAAGAAGTTGGTACTCAACTTGTGTAAAACACGTTTTCAATTAACAGTTAAACTCCACCTCCGTTCTCTGAAAAAGATTCGAAAGGCGGAGCTAAGCACGTGCTATTACAAAAGTGGACGATTGTCATTGAATAACAAACACACGATTCGTTTAGCGGGTAAATTTCTTGACAAAGAAAGCCAATTTTGCCGGCAAAAACGGTGTAACTTTATGCCTTCAGACAGGAAGCGGCTTTCCTTTGATGACGTCAAGCTGTCTATTCACACAGACTGCGAATGTGTGCGATACTTTTAATAATGTAATTGATCCTTTGTTTACATGTTCAGTATTAATAACCACCTGCTAACGTGAAAACTTTGGATTAAATTATAAAAAAAAGAGTAATGTTGCAAACTGTGATTATAATTGGTAAGTATCAGTTAAAAGACGATGTTTTGCTTGTAGTAAAACAACGAGTTTTCTATACAAAAACATAACCACGGGATCGGTCGATCTTTGTCGAATTTCATTTTTTTTTTTCATGGACGACCTCATAAGTCGATTAACTATTTTATCTATTTTGAATCCGCGCATATTAAATTAATTATGTTTTGAAATATTATTATAATTGTTCTTTTACAATTTATTGACTTACTAATCATTTTCAAAAGATTTCTATTTTATGATGCGCATCGACTCGCCGTCATATCGCGGATCGCGGCTTGCCTCGGCACGTCGCGGCGGACAGATGCAAAGCATCGCGGCGAAATGCGAAGTTCTGCCTCGAACTGACGCGGCTTCAACGGCCGACTCGGCATCGACTCGTTGCGCCTTGACGCCGCGGATCGCGAAATATGTTTGTTCCGCGTGGGCTGTACTGTATATTCTTTTGACGGACTACTATAATTTTGTATCACTGGCGTGTAAACGCAGAGAATTTCAATTTATCCCAGTCTGATAGGGAGTCATATCGACAATTGGTATCACTGATTGTTGTCGCGATATGATGAAGTTCCATCTTATCTATAAAAACAGCTTTTTACAATGCATAAGGTTTTTAAAAAAATGATAAATTATGTCGGCCTTTCATCTAATTCAATCATGATTTAACATGGGCATATTTTAATTGTTTTACCATTCTCAAATATAATCATCTGCGATAAATACACGTTTTTATGTATATTTGAACCCATTATAACACCAGCAAATGGCAACTGGGCCGAGTGGTCATCGTGGTCAGCTTGCATAGTCACCTGTGGCAACGCATCGCAGACGAGGACCAGAACATGCACCAACCCTCCTCCAGAAAATCATGGCAAGGACTGTGAAGGGTCTTACGAAGATTACAAACAGTGCGTGCTGGGACCGTGTCCGGGTAAACACAAATAATGTTTGTTTCGCAATGGTCAAAATTTTCAATATTTATCAATGTTTTTAGAAATTAATATGAAGGTGGAATAATGCATGTTCATTTATCGTAAATACGTAAATAAACTACAACAACAATTCGTTTAATGACAAGATTTGAAACTAATAGCAAACTATTTGAAAAAAACATTGGTATGATAGTGCCTCCATTTCAAACCCCAGATTCATTTGCTAACGAAAGTTAATTTCCATATAGTCTGAATTTAAAGGTAGCAAATTAGATGCTTTTCATTAACATCCAAATTGTTTTTTTGACCAACTAACAAACACAACGAAAATAAGCACGTTCATACTCCCATAACGTGTGCCCAAAAAGTAATCTACGATCCCTCGACGCACTGATAGAAAGATAAAGTAGGATTTATATCTTATCGTCACATGTTCCGAAAATGAGTCATAAATGAATAAGTACGCGTATAAATAAAAGCATATTCAAACTTGATCCTTTAACAAGTTATATCGTTATTGTTTATAAAACAAAATATATTCTTAGCAGAAAGGAATCGCTAAGAGAACTTCTCCAATTAACTGTTATGTTGTTAAGAAGTTTGTTTATTTGGCTATTAAATGACATGATTGTCACTTGATTTGAATCTCCCGGTAACACAACCTTTATATGAAAAGCATATACAACCAGCTTTTTAAAGAGCTCTTACTATACTTTGGATTGATTGCTAAGTCCATCTTGCGTTCATTATTGTAAATATGTTCTTGTCGTGATCATCGGATATTATATTCATATTTTTGGATTCTTTATACATCGCTAGATATATCTATATCAATTGAGGTTTTTAAATACTTAAAATACATACAACATGACCAAATAGATAGATATTACTCATCCTATGATAACCAGGCATTACATAATGAACTCTGTCACAGGTTTTTACAGGATAAGTTAAAGTTTGTTGCCCGTTCCATGAAACAAAAATAATGCCTTAAACACATGAATAAGTTTGCTGGTTTGCAATACTTCTTCTTATAAGAGGCGATATCCATAGCAAAAGCCTGGACCTGAAAGCTCCCTGGGTACATCTTCCTCATCTGTTGGTACATCCTCACCATCTTCAATAACTATTGCATTTACAAATAATCTAAAAACTCTTCCATTACAACGTTCAGTGCTTTTTCGCGAAGAAAGATAGTCGGGATAGACCAAACGATTCCCATGGAGGTAGTCTCTCATATATTAAATCTGATCTCTATGCCTCTGAGCGTCCCAGCCAACACGTCGACAATATTGAATGCAAATGATTTGAATAATGTATCAAGGAAGGCGTCTTTCATTCGGCTCAGTCTAACATTATAGTATTCTTCATGAACGTTTGAGCAACTTAAATGAACATGGGTACGCAAAAGCATATTAGAAAGTGCATATTGTCAATTTGGTGAGGTTGACTATTCATATATTTTTTATTCACTTGCCGAATTCATATTGAAAAAAGAGCACTCCTCTTTAACATTCTCTCCAGTTTCCAACCCATAACTTTGCAGCTACTTCTCTTCGGTGTGAAAGAAGGATCGTACGAAGCCGATTAATTGATATGCAAGCATGTTAAGTATTTCATCCGAGATTGTCATAGATTTGTACGTGTCTTAATCTCATGAACAGACCATATTCTGCTAACGAACCAGAAACTGCTTCTTGTCTTGTCACAAATTCCTTTATTCTAAAAATGTTCTACCTTTATCTCTTTGTAACTCCTTGATTCTAAAAATCTTCTTCTTTTATCTATCTCTTTAACTACGTTGAGCAAATCACAAATTAATGCTGATGAATGTAAACGTACTGCCTTGTTTTCTACATTATTTACTCTTTTTGTAGTATAACACATAAATTCTTAAACCTATAGCGTATTAATATTATACTAATGTTGTATAGTATTGCAAGTATTGACATTTCTATACATTGTATCCACTTGTTTAATAGTTTACAACATATCAGCAGCATTTCTAACAGAGAGACCATAAGCCCCGAGTTTTTTCTCAATCCTGCTCAATTGTACTTTGCATTTTTTATATTAAGCAAAAAAGCAATATCTACCTGTTTGATATATTTTGTCAAAAGAAATATGTATGTTTGTATTGTATTGCTGATATGTGTTAATGTTTACACTGTAACTAAATAAGTACTGTAAGACTAATTTAAATGTAAATTATATAATATTTGTAGCATTTGATTTATTTCAATAAGCATGTTATCTAGAACGATGAAAAATAGTTTAAGTATTGAGGAAACTTAATGCTACCAGTGATAAAGTTTTGTTATGATGGGTTATCATAAAATCTAGGTGTTACACTATTTGGCAATAATATAGCCGTTTGCAATAAGATAATTTAAGAACAACCTTCGACACTTTTATAATGTGGTATACTAGCATTCTAAATAAAACTACAATTGAATAAAACTGAAAATTAAAGATTGCATTTAAGAATTTAAGTATTAAAATAGGTTTATTTTGAATCTAAATATATCATTATTAGTTGACGGCAACTGGACTGATTGGTCAACTTGGTCAGTGTGTGCGATCACATGTGGCAACACCACGCAAACAAGAACTAGATCATGTACAAATCCTCCACCTTCACACAACGGTACGGACTGTGAAGGGAGTCGGAGGATTACCAGCCATGCCTTCTGGACCATTGTCCTGGTATACGTATACACAACAGTGTTTTACAAAATAACAAAAATTGGTTGTTTTCTTATTTTATGTTTTCGTGTTCTTATTTTGTAGTGTCATTTGCATAAAAAACTATTTAAAATACGAGCGCCGTTTCTAATGTATACTTGTTGTGTAATAAAACTATTCATATTTGGTAGTTGACGGCAACTGGACTGATTGGTCAAGCTGGTCAACGTGTTCTGTCACATGTGGAAGCGCCACGCAGTCTAGAATAAGAACTTGTACAACCCTCCACCTTCACACAACGGCACAGAGTGTAAAGGTTCATCGGAGGAATATACGAACGGCATGCAAGAACCCAGTCGAGGTATACGTGTGTGGTTGTTTTTTGTTTTAAATATAGAGTGCATAGTGTATAAGTGATGTGTTTAAAACATAACTTATCAAGCGTTTGATTATATTCTGAATCGCGCATGTAATTTTTCATTGTATATAACTAAATCAATCACACATTACATACTGGCAAAATATAAAGTATGTGCAATT
Organism: Dreissena rostriformis; assembly: GCA_007657795.1. Taxonomy (NCBI): domain Eukaryota; kingdom Metazoa; phylum Mollusca; class Bivalvia; order Myida; family Dreissenidae; genus Dreissena; species Dreissena rostriformis. The sequence goes on along the minus strand of VMBQ01000491.1, from coordinate 146,707 downwards.
GCTGTTTTAACATAATAATTTAATAACCGACATAACAGCAGATATTAAAACACAGGTAACGCCTTAATTCCCTGTATCTGTCCACCTAGGCTGGGGACAATGGAGTGAATGGGGTTCATGTTCTTCGACTAGAGGTGTAGGACTTGACATCGAAACAGGTTTTGTTACACAAGTCACAAGTATAGATGATCTATGTGTTGGCGATTATACAGATGTACAAATATGTGTGCCAGACGCACGCGCAGGTAGAATAATACGTTAATAGTAAGATACGTTTTTCTATAGCATCAATGGGCTATTTGCACACTTCTGACATCGATTATTGCATGAATGTCATTCCTTGATGAAACGAATCGAAAACGGGGCTGACAATGTGAATGTCTGACATCGTTAATAGAGGCATGAGAGTGTTCAGTGGATCAAATGTTAAGTAACATAATGCAATTGATCTTGTCCTTACACGTTTCACAGATGTAGTAGTTTAATTGTATAATTGGATACTATGTTAAATACGTAGTTAATAAACTAATGCAGAATATATTTTAACAACGTACACAAATTTGATTACATAACTACGGATGACATAATGCTTCAATTGAAAACTTGAAAGCCCCTATAACGCTCAAAATTAAAGAATATTTCGTAAACGATTTCGTAAAGTAAAGTTAACACATAAACAATCAGAATTTCTTATATCAATAGCCAAAATTTCAACGCTAGATGTGCTCTGGTAACATAGAATTAACAAGATACAAAATGTTCTTTTTTATGTGTTTGTTGTACAATATATGCAACACATGTTCATGTACCAATTGAGTGTTCGGAAAATTTACATGGAATATATTGTGCCACAAAAAAAAGTTAAAAAAGAGAATTTTTTATCTGGTAAAATCTACGTTATCAGACCACATCTAGCGTTGAAAAATTAGCTATTGCTATAAGGAACACTTATTTAACGAAATATTTTGAGCGTTATAGGGGCTATAATTTTAAGATTATAATTGTATTGTTGTCAAGGACAAGATATGGTCATTATTTCATTAAAGTTTTCATAATTAAATAACATAGATAGTTAATGTATGCATTTTTTCTGAGAAATACTACTTTACTAGTACCTATGTTTCATCCAGTAATTGTAATAGTTGCAGAGACAGAGATCCGAGAATAACAATATCAATATGTTTGACACCATGTTGATAACGTAATTATGACGTGTTATAGTATGATTTGGGAACAAGTTTAAAAATCATGGTTACCAGGTATACGTGTATACAAGCGTATAATCTAATGCTTGATTATATAAGGTTCGTCAACACGTCGCCCGTAAGTCCTACTGAAAGAACCGAAGTCATAAATGTAGTGTATGCTTATTTTAGAGACTAAATACCAATCAAATGATACTTATATATCAAATATCATAATATTAAATGTATTTTGTTTAATATCAATAATTGAAATGAGCAAAGGTGTATTTGTTAAAGACTTAAAATGACCGCTTTGTTACCAATTGTAACATCACGAGCCTCGGGTAGGATTCATCAATAAATTCTTGCGTGGCGATACTCGCATAAAACTAGAATGTTAAGAAGGGCTATTGGTTAAAAGAAAATAGTTAACAACTGCTCTTTGATTTTTGTTCAACCTAGTTTTAAACTTATATTTCAGAGGAATTATTAAGATGAAAACAGATATTCGGATATAATTTAAGTAAAATGTTAACCTTCGTACTAAGCATATTGCTTGAATCTGTAGTTGATGTTGAGAATCGCAGTATTTTTATCTTGATACATTGCATAGTTATATTGTTTTATTGTATATACCACGTGTATGCAGACGATTGCATTAAACTATTAAAATATTTCATAATTTTACCATGGTGACACTTTGTTCGCATATGGTGGATGTACCACGTGGTCATCATGGAGCACGTGCTCAGTCACGTGCGGTATTGGACTTTACTAGCGAACGCGTGCCTGCACAAATCCTAAACCTTCTCCGTTTGGTCAACAATGTGAAGTTCCAAATACTGATGTTGCTATATGCAACAACCAACACTGTCCTACAAGAGCTATTTGACCAGTTGCAAATACAAAGCTTGTCTTTCTGTTTATCCTATTTTTTAAGGCAACTGATTGGATGCTGGACTCATTCATATAACATATTTTGTACCGTCGATATACATTTGTACCACCAAAATAATGGCCTAAGTACTTCTTGATGTTCACTTCACTTGACAACTTTTAAAGTATTAAAACTACAAATGTGTATTGTTTGTTTACTTAAATATAAAAAAAGAATCGAAGACCCGTATTACAATTTGTAGGGAGTTATTAGGGCTTAAATTTGTTTACCTATCTGTTCGGCTTTTTTTCCGTCCTTTCATATATTTTGTCTATGTTTTCAACTTCACGTTCATAAACGTTTAAATATCAACTTTCAACTCTAAGTTTTTTGAGAGGCGGAATGTCGAGACCAGATATTATGACCTTTAACCTACATAATTTAAGGACTTAGTTTTGAGATATAATTTTAAACTGCTGGCTATGTTTTTTCGAAATTTTAAGTGAGATTTAAGAATAACAGGCTTACGTCGCAAATTGTATGTATTGGTATTGCTGTTTTAAAGTTGATGGCGTTCATAAAATTGTATTTATTTTGTTTAGTTTACATATACGTTTCATTTTAAGCGTGTAATCTTGTAAAATTACAAATTTGAAACCATAGTTGAAATAAAAAAAAGCTTATGCTTATTATCTTAAAGCCGACATACTCATATTCGACAAGTCGGGGCTAAAAGCATTACTAAACAAATTTAATGAATTGTATAAATTAAAAAAGCATTACAAATCCTATATCGATTCGCATATGGCGGTCATTTCTGTTATCGTTATTTGCAGCTGGTGAATGGTCCGCATGGCCCTGGAACAACTGTACAGAGGGTGAGATAATAAGTTGGTTCCGAGAGTGTAGCACACTTGAATCATCGCCGTACGAAAGGGTTTGCAATGGTCATAGTGCGTAAGTACACACTTGTGTTTCAAAAGGTACAGTAAATTAACACACTATATACATCACATGCGCATTAAACCAGATAAACAAGTAGCATAAAGTTAGGAAGCTGAACTTGGAATCCTGCAAAGACCGTTTCATCGGCTAAATGACATTATGACACTATTTATTCTCACTGTGTGAAACATTTCAGACAACTACAAAAACGTGTTGCTAAATATTTCTTACACAACCATCATGTATTGTCAACGGTGTATGGCGGGCTTGGTTATATATCAAGATAAAAAAAAAATCGACGACATTAAAAGCTCAGTTCTGTTGCAAACAAACACACACTTTGTTATGTTGCATGTGGTTACTACACAATGAATAACACACACTTGCTGCAATACGGAATATAAAGTTTGTGTTGACTTTAATCGAAAACAAACATGACGGTTTCGAATGTTGTTTATTTAAGGAATATGTCCCGATCTTACTGATGATTTGCAGTATTGAACCATTGGCTTAAATAACCTTATTTATATAGATATTAAAATGGGTGACTTGTTGGTATATACATTTTGGTAATGACAACGTTTTTTTCTGTTTAGTCCGTTTTAGAGATGGTCTTCTAGAGATTTACCTATATGGTACATGGGGAACCGTGTGTGATGATGAGTTCGACGTAAATGATGCAAAAGTGGCTTGCAGAATTCTTGGTTTCGACAATACGTAAGGATTTTATATTACATTATTATTTTTAATTTAAATTATGGATATATGTTTTCCTTCAGTAAGCTTATGTTAAGTTTGATGAAACCTACTTCACGCTCAAGTTAATTGAATTACTACGCGATAAGTATCTGTTTTCCTAATTATTCGCTTGACATAACTATTTCATTAAATATTGACAATGTTTTGTATAAACACAAGGTGTTAACAAATTATTCGCTTGACAGAACTAGGTCATTAAATATTGACCAGGTTTTGTATAAACACAAGATGTTCACGAGAATCAATTTTTCTTTTTAAGCATATCTATAAATGCTCTTGTAAAGAACATACAGCTACGTGCAGATTAATTGTAAAACATTATTTTCGCTTGCTTTGGAATTAAATTGTATGTACTATAATACAGTGTTCAGAGGCGTGTTATTGATTCACTCGTTATTCGTACTTGTTTTTTTTTATCCCTACTTATCTGTGTTACTCCTAATTCGAAGTGCCAAAGGCTAATCTGACATTTTATTTTTAAGTGAAATAAACTTATACACAAAAATACGTTTTCTGCGAATGAATGCGCATTATAACGACACAGCTTAAACGGGTGCTGTAATCGGTCCTCGTCGTATAACCGCTCTCGGGCCAGATAGAGTCAATTCAGCTGTCGTATATTATTGTATAATTAAACAATCATGTGACACTAAGCAAAAACACGTCAGTTCACCTTAAACGCACACGTTTGGTACAAAGCATAAATTCTTAATCATTCTCTACTCTACGATAGGTAAAACATTATTTTGACCCGAGTGCTTGCAACGTTGTGATATGTTTCGTTTCGGAGAAAATGAATGCTCAATAACCTGTAGCCAGTATCGTTGTCGTTTCTGTTTTTTATTTTTAGTCAAACAGCTAGAGTAATATCGAATGTGGTCAAAGGGAACGCCTCAATGCCGATCTTGTTGGATGATCTTCGTTGTAATGGAAATGAGGATTCCTTAGTAGAGTGTTCCCATCCGGGAATAGGTGTCCATAATTGAAACCACAGTGAAGACGTTGGCGTTGTCTGCTGAGGGTCCAAAATAAATGTATAAATAGATACATTATGATGACTAACACTAGTTGACATATAAGCAGCCATGATCATATGTAGATGAAATAAAACAGTTTGTGGTACGAACTATGGTTAACACAAGATGAACTCACTTTACCTGTGAATATATTTGTTTATGCATATTTTGTCATGAGCACATATGCTTGAACTAAATGCAGGTGTTATATAAAGCTGCTCCTGTTATCTCTGCTAAAGTGAAATTAATGATATTGTTATAACAATCCAAAGTTCAAGTTTGGTTGAGTCAACACACGGGCTTCCGTGTTGGACCATATACTACCAGTATATTATGGGGAACTCGTTAATTTTGTTTATCAAGTGAAGTTGATCGCAGCAGACACTAATATATAGATTGTTCAGGCAACAGTTTTAAGTGAACTGATTCAATTTAGTTAATATGTGAATTTGTTTGTCATGGATATGTCTCTCGAATTCAATACAGCTATAAGTAACCCATTTACAAACATTATGCCTTATTGAGCATTTGTCAAATGGATATTGAACTTATATAATGGTTTGCTTAATAATTGGTTATACGCATGAGTTTTTCATTCGGTTTGAACTTAGGTTTATCAAGAATAGTGCATTATTGAATGAGTAAAATATTTCACCTTTACATAGTTAAATACACTTTGTTTACCACATTTATAAAGGCCCTTTTCATACAGTATGTGCGTACAGAGGCGCTTTACATTTTTCAACTGATCACTGGGTCATTAGTCGTCCGTTCACATCTTAGCGCAGTATGCAGCCACGGCACATTGGCTTATTTCCCTCATAGGTACCCATGTATACACCTGGGTAGAGAGGAGCAGATGTGGGATGAATTTCTTGCTCAGGAAAATTCCAGTGGTCAGGGCGGGGTTCGAATTAGGGACCTCTCGATCTCTTAGCCAGCGTCCCGCCATTAGACCACTGCTCCCACAGTTAACTTTACGTTTACTATACTAATATACATATTGTTTTGCACAAACATTTGGTAAACAATTGGAACTTATTCATTATTAGGAGAGTCAATTTAGCGCTTCAAAGATGCAAGTCCTGAATATTGAAGTAACGTATTTCGATCGCGTACGCCGGACATTTGATTTCAAAGACTTGTTTTTAATGTTTATAGAACACGATTGTGTAAGTTGCAAAGTCTGTTTTCTAACCACCTAAAGATCTTTTAGTTTCGATCCAATTTGGTAAAATCGCAGCTTTCCGTTAGGCTATCATAATTTTTTATATTAATTTTATAGACGTTCATTATTAAGTGGTATTCTCGGGAAAGAAGTCGAAATAGAATAATTCAACGGAGATGAATAAGAATAAGAAAATGTATCCATTACACAATACTATAGCACATTAGACACTCAGATATAGGCGTTTTTAATCACTAGGTAAGGCATTTAATTGTTAATGTTAAAACATCTAATAAGTATCTAGTTGTGTAGAAATGGTAATTAAACATGACTAAACGTTAGTCTAGTTTGCATCCAATTAATATCCTATATATAGTTCCAGACGCTGATAGATATAAGTCTTTAACACACAATTTATCAATATGAAGAAGTGAAACTCCAGAAGCTGCAGCAGTATTGCAGTTTTATCATACACACCTCTGTGGTCCTTTATTAATGGCAAGGAACCAATTGCCAAAACGGTACAGTACGGAACTAAACGAAACAACATAAACATAAAGTAGAATAAAGCTGGGGTCACCCAGAAAATAACTTCATGATATTAATATTTGAATGTCTTTGTGATATAAAAGCTATATTTTAATTTCGGCGTATGATAGAATGCCATTTCACGAGTGGTAAAAGAAAAACAACTATTTTCACGAAGGGCGCATGCATTGTTGAAAATATACTTTTCTAAAATTACGAGTGAAATAAATATTCGAGTATACACCGGAAACAACAAATTATATTATTAAATGTTTTAAGCTTTCATACAATAAATAAACACAACTAAGCGAAGAAACATCTGTGCTAAACAACGTCATAAATGAGTATGTTGAGAGAAAAAAAGTGTCATACTCTGTGCGTCGTTGTAGTTTAATGATAGTTGTGTTGGTTCATTTGTATTTTGCATTGATGTACATTGTATGGTAAAAAATATTATTGTGAATATCCTGCACGAATTTGCATTTTTCAAGAAACGAATGTGACACTCGCGGGCCGATGTTATCGATGGAAAACTATATTGCGATTGTTCTTATTTTTTCGAACAGTGAAATATATAAAATCTAATATTTGTCATTGAAATCTCATTTTCGTTCACCAATACAAGTAAATATTCAAATAAAAAGCATATAATAGAAGACTGTATTCACTGTAGTATATGAGTGTATATTAAAAGTTGAGTTCTTAGCAAAGATGTGTATTGATGTGTCTTAATTATACTTTATTTAAAACAAGTTTCATTATTCTATGATTAAGAATGCGTATCTGGTTTTAGTTTATCGACGCATTGATTAAAAGCACGTGTAACTTCCAGCCAAATGTTAAGTTGTAACCCCATGTCGATGATAATGTTCTGGTAAAAGACAACAATAAGAAACAAGTCATTATTACAACAGAAAATTCAATTGATTTAAGGACGTGCACAATTGGAAGATGCATTGTCTTAGAGTGGCGAAAATATTTAAACTGAATGGAGCGGACAATCGCTAAATTGAATCCCAACTTAATCACATTTCATGTTAATAGCTTGTTGGAGTTATTTTTATTTTAAGATAATATTACATATCCGAATTTGACGTGTATAAAAATATAATATATTGTATATGGATATACGAAAAAAAAAATACATATGTGATAATGAGCGTACTAACATTTTGAACATGGATGGGTAACACTGTTATTAAATGGAACAAGGCACATTCATTCCCCATATATTGATTGATGTTCCAACATGGGACTCTCTGATCCTCATACAGACAACTAACACAAACAATACTCGCATACTATTTTACAATGAGCCCAGACCGTAAACATAGCAGAGTCAAACAAAAATTTCATTTCATTTGTAAACATATATCAAATCATGTTGGAATCGCACGTTTAATGCAATTATCGTTATTTATAAATAAATACGCAACACTCTGTTTTGTATGAGTGTCTTATACAAATCAGGTGAACGTCCTTGTAGTTATATACCTAACATCAGAACTCCAAATAAGTGATTTTTGACCAATAAACAACGATCATTCGAATATTATAAAAAGTTTGTTCGTTTATAATAATATAGTATAAGCAGGCTTCTTGATATCAATGTATAAGCTGTTACTAAAGGAATTGTCTTAATATTGCTCAACACGGGCCGTTTAACAAAATGATATTATGCAGTACACTTTTACATGTGCGGATGAATACAGCCAATTTGAATACGTGCTTAATAATTGGCCATGCGTGTATGCATATCTTTGGAGGAAACATCAACTAAATATATTAAGATTTATTATGTGAATGCCAATGACATGTATTCACGTGAGAAAGAAATCTAGTTTCTAATCATTTACATGTTATTATAATGGACATGTTGTTATAAATAGTGCATGAATTGCTAATGCGCCTTTTTGTGAATTACTGAACACGACCACGTCGATTTGTGTATACTGATATTAAGCAAGTGTATGCAATGCAAGATTAACTTGATGAACATGCTACGTTCATTTAAAAACACATTCAAAATACATATAATACAAACAAATACAACAAAATAACACGCGCGTACAAGGGAATGCTTTTTCTTGTGTTGACTTAACTCAATAACCTCTCCAATTTCTCCAAAATAACATTTTCGCAGCTTACCCTACATTCATAGCAATTCTTTCAAGAATAATATCGCATTATTGTACAACTTATAAATTGCGTAAATCAAGTTAAAGATCTCGTGAAGTGCAAACGAAAACTGAGCCATTACTCGTTGTCGGTGATACACAGAGGATAAACCAATTTACACTCAGATCTGTACCTGCCAAAGTGGCATGGAGGTGTCAGTTTGTGGAAGTATTCAATGCTCATCAATATGCATCCACAGTTGATTAAAACGAAACTGCATCCGTTAAGCCTTTGGAAGAATGTACTGTAATTTGACCACTTTTTATCATGAAATATACGATAGTGTATTATCTAGGATCAGCAAAAACCACGGAGACAGACATATATGTTAAATACTGACTGAAGAATGAGAACTCCTCATTCATTGTGTACGTCAAGTTAAATATCCCATGCATGGCGATCGAATAACACGACCATCGTCTACTGAGCTGTTTTTCGTTGTCGGCGATAAAAGGATAATAAAAATATGTACACTCAGATCTCTACGTGCAAAGCGTCATGGACGTGGCTGTTGCAATGCTCATCAATATGCATCCACAGTTGTTTGAAACGAAAATGCGTTAATTTAGCATTTGGAATAATGCACTGTAGTTTGATCAATTGTTATCATGATAAATACGATGTAGTATAAAGGATCAGCAAAAACCACGGAGACAGACACATATGTTAAAAACTAACTGTATAATGAGTACTCCTCATTCATTGTGTTAATCAAGTTATATATGCATTTCGAGCGAATAACACGATTATCGCACACTGTGCTATTGCTCGATGTCGGTGATAAAAGGAGAGTAAACCAATTTACACTCAGATCTCTACGTTTCAAAGCGTCATGTACGTGGCTGTTGCAATGTTCATCAATACGCATGCGCGGTTAATTCAAACGAACAAGTGTCCATTAAGCCTGTGGAAGAATGTGCTGTAATTTACCCCTATGTTGTAATGAAATATATGACGTGTTGTATAAAGGATTAACAAAACCACGGGGATATACATATATATTAAATATAGACTGTATAATGCAATGTTATTTGTGTAATAACCACTCGAATCCCTGACCATTATTTGAAATCGTTCTGTTGTATGCGATACATTTTGGATAACATGATAAAATCACGTTTACGCTGCGTTCATACGGATAGGTGAGTGAGTGCATTATGGTTTGTGTGCGTGTTTGTGTTTTGGATAATTTGATGGATGGGTGGACGAATTAATGTATTTATGTATCGCCTTGACACATGCAAATGCTTGTATTGATGTTTTCGTGGTTCCACGATTTTTTACGACGAAGTCGAATGATGTGTGAAAATAAACAAAGGCCAGGCTAGATTGATCTATACAAACTAAATAAGAATGGGCGGACATGAAAATCGCGACGTCGATTAAATAACATACATGTATCATTCCGGTTTTCCCGTCTAACATTTAAATGCAAATCATAATTTCTGTATTTTTGTAAAACCCAATTCAGTATAAAGACAAGTTATCATCATATGAAGCATTTAACACTATAAGAAATTAAACAAATCCAGACAGACGTACCAGTACGACTTCCGACTCAATTATCAACGCAGTTAAGACATTTAAGACAACTTGATGTTAAGTTATAATTAACAAATCTTTACAAATATGAACAATCCTAAAACATTATTTTCGAAACAAGGTCCCATTGGATTACAAATAACGCTTTAAAATGTTATTGAAATATATCTCCGTTAAGGGTACTGCGTTTGCGTATATCTGTTTTTGATGTAAACTACTTTTCATGTTCCTGTGCAGTCCAACAGTGTCCCAATGATTTGTTATTATAAGAAAGACATGGGTTACGGAACGTTAAAAAAATACAGTCATATTAACAGTGTACTGTAACGTCTCCTTTGGAGAAAAAAAAATTACTTATAGAAATATAAAACATTGTGCAACGTGTTCGTTCTCTACTTACAAAATGGTCTTATTACAAAAGCAGCAAACTTATTATGGAGAAACAACTTGGGCTACTTATAGTTGAAACATTTGTATTGTTCAACCCAATAGTTATATTCATGAACAGTAGTATAAACAATATTATAAGTCAACAAAATGTATAGAGCTTAAAGGCAATGAATTCAAGACGGAATCCTAACGCTTATACAATCTATTTTCTGTTTTGTTTTGAATTCATGCACATCTGTGTGTTAGATTTTTGTTTACTTAACAATTAAAGAATTTGTATTATGTAACGAGCTGGTTACAACAAATACACAAATTATATTAAAAACAAAAATACGAAAAAAGCTAAATAGCAATATATTCTATATATGCATACTCCCGAACGCTCACTCAAAATCGAGCGAATAAACAAACATGTATAAGTGGTTATATGGTTAAGACAGCGATAGTGTATGCGTGTACACGCGTATTTGCGCGTGTTGTTGTCTGCCTAGAATCGATTTGAATTTTAAAAAACGTTGAACAGCGTCGGATATTGATTTATTCCTGAACATAAGCAATATTTTTAGTAAAATCAGCAGACTTATTGTTCAATGGTTACCATAACATGTACGTCAAAATATAAATCGTGGTAACAACTAAATATGATGCATACAATATTCCGAATTATCGACAACCCACACTGAGAAAATCCGAATAATTAGTTAACGAACACGACATCAAAAAAATGTTGATCATAATGTCCAATACGATATTACTAGTTTATAAAAGTGTGTTTAGTTTAATTGTACATGAATTATCCACACGACACACCGACATCCTCATCGTGTCCACAGTTATGTTCACCAACAGGCCGATGGCTGCACTCTAACAAGGAATTTTCATGTCCGTTACATACAACGCCATCCAACCAGATCGGCATTGAGCTGGGTCCATCAGGAGGGTCTATATAACGAGCGTTGGTGCTGAAAAAAAAACAACAAACACATGCTTAATTCGACTGTAGATGTATGTTATATATAACAGAACACGACAACGCAGTGAACAAATATTGTATGCATCAACTCAAAATAATGTATCGCATGATATAATAATTATGCGCTGACAGAGGTCATTCGCGAGTTGTTTTCATGAATAAGATATGTAAAGTAGCCATCTTTTTGGTATTTTGATATTATTCAAGCCACACACATGTGTCACTATTACATTTGTTTAACACGTTTGTAATATGACCATTGTATGGATAAAGTATAAGGCTTTCGAACAATGCACTCATGGGAATATAATAAAGAATCAGGTCGATCTAAATGCTTATGTCTTGTTTCTTTTACATTTTCCTAGTGCAACACAATACATTATTTTCAAAACAAATTATTAATAAACTAAAACACAAGATAGATGTCTATGATTAAGGCTGAAATATATAACCTAACACGCGTATACAAGACCATTAGTTTCGGCGTCTAGAATGAAGAATATTTTAAGTGTGTATTACCTAACTTACGTGTCCGTCAATTGTGTTGGTTCAGCTACGGATAAAGTGAACTAGTAATACCTATGCTATTATATGTTATTATAATCAACTCTACCATAACATGCGCATTTTGTTTTGCATTTTAATATTGCAGAAAAACACATTAAGAAACACATCTAAGGCATACATGTTAACAATGTTTTTTTTTTAAATTGTTTAATATTATTTAAGTAATTTTTCGCGAAAATATTTGATTAAACATAATAAGAAACTAATAATTAACAAAAATGTATAAAAGCTGTTTGCTGGGAAACACATTACATACGATATAAGTATAATGTAGCTTTTCATAAAAACAGAAATTTTCAAATCCTAAATACTAAAAAAAATATGCAAAATATATTTCAGAAAAAATATCACATTTAAAAAAAAGATTGAAAACATGGCCCTATAAAAAGGATAACATCATTAAACCTTCATATCAAACATGTGGTTTATCGCACGTAATATGCTATAGAAAGAAAGTAAATAACTGCTTACATGGGAAGACCAAGCATCCTGCAAGCCACTCGAGCACCGTTGTTATTTTCATTTATGAGATCGTCACACACTGTTCCCCACTGACCGTTCAGGAATAATTCCAAGCGTCCAGAAACCAGTCGAACTTAAATGAAGAAATCGCATGCCGACTTATTTTATTTAACTATATTAATATGTCAAACGCATACGGGTGTTCAATGATTAATTGATTAGACATTCAAAAAATCATGTACATACTGTTTTTCATATATTCGTGTTCGTCATTACTTCTGAGTGGAGTTCCATTTGCGTCGTTTAATAAGCGAATATTGTGCTGTTATCTTACCTTTAAATAATGTACACTTATACCGTTGTTTATTATATAATGTTTGATAGTTAAATTTCGTAAAGATTTATTGTTCTAGTGTACCCATTTATATTATTTNTATAAATGTATTAATTCGTGTTTTCTGCCTTGAACCATTAATATAACGTGGCGATTGCGCCATTTTTACCGATTACTATATAAGAAATAAAAAACCTCACTGAGGGCCCTATGACAGAATAGTGACCAGCCAGGCCTTCGGCTTCGGCTTCGGTTCATATACTATTCGTGGCTGCCTGGCTGGTCACTATTCTGTCATAGGGCCCTCAGTGAGGTTTTTTATTTCTTATATAGTAATCGGTAAAAATGGCGCAATCGCCACGTTATATTAATGGTTCAAGGCAGAAAACACGAATTAATACATTTATACACGGTTGTTGTCTAGCGCCTTTGTGGTGACCTGAGATTGTTTATTCTTTGCATTGAAAATGTCAACATTACCTCGTAATGAAGTATCGTACATATACTCGTATAAAGATATGATTGAAATTCATAGCACGTATAATTTCTTGTTGAGCATGTGTGAAACAGAATTATGCAACTAAACTTGTTATAACTCAAACGTTCCAGACACAGATAGTCAACTCAGAAATGCGGTTTATAATACTACGAGTATTACAACAATAAATAAGTGTCAGCTTAAATGTTACATCATCTACATGTAGATATGTTTCAATTATTTACGCATTTGGGTTTGCTAAATGATGTTTGTTTTAAATTTAAACAAAAACAATCTCATTATCACAAACATAGTCATACCTGTACAATAACGCGTGTTACAGGAGTCGACGTCTACACTCGGTCCAATACACGGTTGCCCAAACGTAGAGGGTAAAGGGTTGTTACATACGCGGTAACGCTGCCGGTTCCCGCCAAAACACGAGGCAGTACACGAGCTCCATGAGCTCCAGTCTGACCATCCGCCTGCTGCAATTGAACGTACTGCCCATTGACAATATATGTATTATTATTGTATTAATTTTGGCAGACGAGTTCAAATATGACTGCCTCCAGAAAACGGGTTGATATTTAAAGCTGTGGTGGGACTTTGCGACTTTTGAGTTGAGTTGAATTATTGACAAAGATGTTTCTCGTCAGGTAACTGAAAAACACGAATCCCACATTACAGTTATAGGCCATAATGTCCGGTATTGTTTAATTTATACCTTTGATATTAGTTACAGCTTATACCTTTGTATAATATGTGTATATTTTGCTAATTCGTTCTAGATGAGTCTACTTATTCAAATATGATATGTACATTTGTCTACTGCTCCTGCTTGATTCTTCTTTAAATTGATACTGCCTACGTTAGATAATTTCTCTACTTACAGCTAGAAATCACATTTTCTGCTTGATATGTATTGCGCATGTCATTTCTATTGCTAGTAACCTACTGTCAGTAGCCGTTTTTATTCACACATAATATTGGGATTCGAGTTTTGGTTACGGATTCATTTAAGATGCATCAACATGGGTCCGGTATGCATATTCGGACATGTGTATATGCATCTTGCATGATCCCCTGACGAATTTTCCAATGACAATGATGACCCCATACACGCTTTCGGCCAGAATGTATACGAACACACACCCATTTGCATACTGCACGAGAAACGAGAAAGAGAGAAGGATGACCATGGTGACAGGCGTGTCATTGCTCTGTTTTTGCAACTGCAATTGATGTCTTCAGATATACCAATTCAGCATGCTGAATATGTCTATTGCAAACATCTATGCTACACGTACGTAACTCAATTTCCGCTATTAATGCTATTTTACAAGTCGCACCGATGAACGGTGCAACAAAGTATCTTATTCTTTTTGTTTGCGTATGTTTCGATCATACATACGTGAACTTGGCTCTGAGTATAGTTCTATTCATAATTGAGCCCTTAAAAACAATTAGGATTTTTCTTGAACCTAATAACGCTAAATCGACACACACAATAAGAAAACATATATAATTAAATATAAACGTTTCAGTGCAATATTTACGCTATATAGTATGTATATTTCCACAAAGAAAAAACGTGTGTAATCGAACAATCTTTAATCGTCAAATGTTATTAAAAACGTTTGTATTCGTCAAATTTTATTATAAGCGTTTTTATTCGTCAAATAGTATAATAAGCGTTTATGTATCGATTTGTGTGGCGTCTAAAACGTATAGTGTATGATCGAAACATACGCAACAACAAGAATAAGATACTTTTTTTTAAATACCTAAAGCAAGGCTTCTAATAAAGCATTTAGCTAGATATGCTTAATGTACCGTTTTGGGGACAGAGTTGTGTATTGCATGTTGCGACGTCACTGCTCGGTCCCGAACACAAGCGGCCAAACGGAGTTGGTGGTGGATTTGAACAGTCACGTGTACGCTGGTAGAATCCTCCACCACACGTGACCGAGCAGGTGTTCCATGATGACCAAAGGGCCCATCCGCCATCTGAAATGACAAACGCGATTCTTAGAAGTCACTTTAAATCAAACATGTTTTGTCACATCACTGTATTGAACTAGCTAAATGTATACATATGTGAACGAATTATTACCACAAAAAAAAGTGCGAGGTTTGGAGCTCCTAAGATTGAACGTTTTTTTTAACATGCATTTGTGGTATAACTCAAAGTGTGAACACTTCTCCATGCAACAGCAGTAAAACATGTTTAAAATATCGATGTGTTGTTTACGTTAACGTTACGATGTCCTTAAAATCAGTTTCGACACTAAATATTTTGCATAAAACGTTCCAAATTCAATTACTTTAGTTTATTTTGTTCCTGCTTCTGTGTCTGTATTTGTGTAATCTGCCAGGTGTCAATATTTTACAGCGTTCGAAGTCGCTATAAATCGTATTCCGTAAAACGAACTGACCACCTTTATATACTCGACAAGTAATGATTTTCCTACTTAAATATGTCTGCGTGGTGTGGCAATATTCATTACTTTGAAATGATTGAAAGTTATCTTGCGAATTCAATATATTTTACGATAAAAGCAATATTTACATAAAGAAGAATTTGCATAGTTTTATACTTAATAACATTTCTTTTTTTAATCTGTGAAAAGAAGTTCACCTGAACATGCACGTGGCATACATATTTGCTGTTCTGTTTCATCGCCAACACAGTTTTCACCGACTCTGTTAATAAGAGGTTTAATGCAGCTCCTTTCCCGGTTGTGTATGCCAACACCACACGTAGACGAACACGCTCCCCATTCGCCCCACGTTCCCCATCCAACATAAACTGAAATGTAACTAGATATTATAAGATATTTGTTTCTATATTTCGAATGTCTTTTAAGTCCCCAGACCGTTCTTTAAAGGACGGTTGTATTTTGGCACAGAGCAGAAACAGAACCAACAAAATATCCTATATCAAATATATAAACATATTGTCTTTAGCGATTTCATTTGGTAGAAACGTGCCCTCACACAAGCAAAAATCATCGATTTGCTTTTTAAAACGCCGCTATGTCACAATTTACAAAGGCCGTCACGTTTCCAAATGGGTTGTTACTGTATTTTCTGTACGTTATAAAACAATTAATCTTCGCTGAATCGCACTATATTGCTCGGTTTATAACTAAGGTGATATATATTGAAAAACATACAACTGACCCTTTAGATATCTATCGTGATGTGGCGCTAGTGGCTGACAGCCGCGAAGGGCAATATAGAAATACAACAACTGAAAAACTTATTTTCGTATTGAGATTTTGAAAGCTTATGTAGAAAAAGAACAACTTATGATTCGTGATAAAGATTATGAAACCGTTACCAGGACATGGTTCCAGCAAACACGACTTAGACTCTTTGGATGATCCTTCGCAATCTCTGCCATTGTTGGAAGGGGGAGGGTTTGTACACGTCCTGTTTCGCGTTTGGGCAGTGCTTCCGCAAGTGGTTGGGCATGCTGACCATGTTGTCCAATCTGACCATTTCCCGTCCACTGTCAATTTCGTGGTGTCAAAATATACTGACAATATGAATGTTGCAAAGAAAAATAAGATTAATATATCTTCGTGCGTTTTACAACCTGATTAAGGCAATAAAACCTGTCAGACGAATGCCTTAATGCAATTGACCATTACATTTGTGCAATTCAGTAAATAACTATGTATACCGGTAATAGACAATGGTTGCATCCAACAGCTTAAAATGAAACATATATAAAAGTAATATAATAATTCGGCGTGGTATGTTACAAGCACGTGATACGTGCTAATATTCGTTGACACAATAGACGTTATACACTTTGAATACCCGTATCTGATCGTCAATTCAATACTTTTAGAGTTTTTACTTCTACTACTACGACTATTACTAGGCATTTTCAGTTTTTATAACTTTGATATAATCTTAAACATATAGACGGACAATGATGAGATCTGCTAAGATAGGGCAGTGTCACTCTTGTGAATATAAGATGTGCACATGCGTATAAATTTATTACATTCTTACCAGATTTTTAACAATAATCATCTCAACAATTATTCCTTTCAAAGTTGTGCTGTCTTAGTTTACTTTAGTCCCCATCTTTGTATCTCCAAATTTAACGTTTACAATCAGACCCAGAATTTCTGTTGAGGCTTATGACGCAATAAACTAGACATTGAAACCGAATGTNCGAGTAAAGTATTGCTTTAATCATTCAAACATACAGAATAAATTATTGGTCACATGTGTTTTCTAGTTACATGGCTTACTACTGGCCCCGTACGGTGTGATACAGTAACAGTACAATAATAAAGGATGAGAGCAAAGCTCATGCGAGAATTTGCTCAGCATTTTCACAGCCATGGTGGATTAAGGCATTTAGTAATATAATTAATCAATATAAAATAAACCAATATATTTTTAGTTGATGCGACCTTGTACGTTTGCGTAGTGTTAATTAAAATTATTGTATGCTTCCAAAAAATATTGTATGATTACTTGTTCTAATTTTTGAAAATGAATAATAAAACTGTGTTATTTAATCCCTAAATGAGTAAAGCAATACAATTATTTTAATAATACGTTCATGTCGATAGGGTTNTGTGGTATAACTCAAAGTGTGAAAACTTCTCCGTGCAACAGCAGTAAAACATGTTTAAAATATCGACGTGTTGTTTACTAGAAAGCGTACATTTTTCATAGAAACTTTTAGATAATTTATTTTTTGCATTTTGTGTGCGTAGATTTATTGTAATTCGGTTAGACAAAAAACACTTACTTTTGCATTTCAATGGCTTAATTATGAATAGAACTGTATTCAGAGCCAAGTTCACGTGTGTATGATCGAAACATACGCAAAAAAAGACTAAGATACTTTGTTAAAATACCTATAGCAAGGCTTCATATATAGCTTTTATCTAGATTTGCTGAATGTACCAGTTTGGGGACAGAGTTGTGTATTGCAAGGTGCGACGTCACTGCTCGGCCCTGTGCACGTGCGGCCAAACGGAGTTGGTGGTGGATTTGTACAGTCACGTGTACGTTGGTAGAATCCTCCACCACACGTGACCAAGCAGGTGTTCCATGATGACCAAAGGGCCCATCCGCCATCTGAAATGACAAACGCGATTCATAGAAGTCACTTTAAATCAAACATGTTTTGTCGAATCCCTGTATTGAACTGGCTAAATGTATACATATGTGAACGAATTATTACCACCAAAATAAGTGCGATGCTTGGAGCTCATAAGATTGAACTATTTTTTTTAACTTTCATTTGTGGTATAACTCAAAGTGTGAAAACTTCTCCGTGCAACAGCAGTAAACATGTTTAAAATATCAACGTGTTGTTTACGTTAACTTTACGATGTCCTCAAAATCAGTTTCGACACTAAATATTTTGCATAAAACGTTCCAAATTCAATT
The DNA here is from genome assembly GCA_007657795.1 of Dreissena rostriformis. Classification (NCBI taxonomy): domain Eukaryota; kingdom Metazoa; phylum Mollusca; class Bivalvia; order Myida; family Dreissenidae; genus Dreissena; species Dreissena rostriformis. The sequence goes on along the minus strand of VMBQ01000491.1, from coordinate 127,876 downwards.
ACTTTAGTTTATTTCGTTCTTGTTTCTGTGTCTGTATTTGCGTAAACTACCAGGTGTCAATATTTAACAGCGTTCGACGTCGTTATAAATCGTATTCCGTAAAACGAATTTACCGCCTTTATATACTCGACAAGGGATGATTTTCCTACTTAAGTATGTCAGAGTGGTGTGGCAATATTCATTACTTTGAAATGATTGAAAGTTATCTTGCGAATTCAATATATTTTACGATCAAAGCAATATTTACATAAAGTAGAATTTGCAAAGTTTTATATTTAATAACATTTATTTTTTTAATCTGTGAAAAGAAGTTCACCTGAACATGCACGTGGCATACATATTTGCTGTTCTGTTTCATCGCCAATACAGTAATCACCGACTCTATTAAAAAGAGGCTCAATGCAGCTCCTTTCCCGGTTTTGTATGCCTACACCACACGTAGACGAACACGATCCCCATTCGCCCCACGTTCCCCATCCAACAGGAACTGAAATGTAACTAGATATTATAAGGTATTTGTTTCTATATTTCGAATGTCTTTTAAGTCCCAAGACCGTTCTTTAAAGGACGGTTGTATTTTGGCACAGAGCAGAAACAGAACCAACGAAATATCCTATATCAAATATATACACATAATGTCTTTAGCCATTTTATTTGGTCACGTGCCCTTCACACAAGCAAAAATCATCGATTTGCTTTTTAAAACGCCGTTATGTCACAATTTACAAAGGCCGTCACGTTTCCAAATGGGTTGTAACTGTATTTTCTGTACGTTTTAAAACAATTAATCTTCGCTGAATCGCACTATATTGCCCGGTTTATAACTAAGGTGAAATATATTGAAAAACATACAACTGACCCTTTAGATATCTATCGTGAGGTGGCGCTAGTGGCTAACAGCCGCGAAGAGCAATATAGAAATACAACAACTGAAAAACTTTTTTTCGTATTGAGATTTTGAAAGCTTATGTAGAAAAAGAACAACTTATGCTTCGTGATAAATATTATGAAACCATTACCAGGACATGGTTCCAGCAAACATGACTTAAACTCTTTGGCTGATCCTTCGCAATCTCTGCCATTGTTTGAAGGGGGAGGGTTTGTACACGTCCTGCTTCGCGTTTGGGCAGTGCTCCCGCAAGTGGTTGGGCATGCTGACCATGTTGTCCAATCTGACCATTTCCCGTCCACTGTTAATTACGTGGTGTCAAATTATACTGTCAATATGAATGTTGCAAAGAAAAATAAGATAAATATATCTTCGTGCGTTTTTACAACCTGATTAAGGCAATAAAACCTGTCGGACGAATGCCTTAATGCAATTGACCATTACATTTGCGCAATTCAGTAAATAACTATGTATACCGGTAATAGACAATGGTTGCCTCCAACAGCTTAAAATGAAACATATATAAAAGTAATATAATAATTCGGCGTGGTATGTTACAAGCACGTGCTAATATTCGTTGAAAAAATAGACCTTATACACTTTGAATACCCGTATCTGATCGTCAATTCAATACTTTTGAGGTTCTACTTCTACTACTACGAGTAGTACTTGGCATTTTCAGTTTGTATAACTTTTATATAATCTTAAACATATAGACGGACAATGATGAGATCTGCTAAGATCGGGCAGTGTCACTCTTGTGAATATAAGATGTGCCCATGCGTAAATGGTATAAATTTATTACATTCTTACCAGATTTTTAACAATAATTATCTCAACAATTATTCCTTCCAAAGTTGTGTTATCTTAGTTTACTTAAGTCCCCATCTTTGTATCTCCAAATTTAACGTATACAATTAGACCCAGAATTTCAGTTTAGGCTTATGACGCAATAAACTAGACATTGAAACCGAATGTTTGGTTAAGAAAAAGTTATCCAGCGTCACTTTTTAACATGGTCAGTGAAGATGTTATCATAAAACGGTCAAAAATAGATTTCAAGGTTTCAGTGAAATAAAAGATTACTAAATAATGTGGGAGGAATTCAACTGTAAAATGGAGTCCAATTTGATCTTACATCGTGATAAAATCATGTCTGGATTAAAGTCGCCACTTTGAAACAAAAACAGTATGTGTTTACCTGGACACGGTCCCAACACGCACTGTTTGTAATCTTTGTAAGAGCCTTCACAGTCCTTGCCATGAGTTTCTGGAGGAGGATTGGTACATGTTCTGGTTCTCGTCTGCGACTGGTTGCCACACGTGACCGAGCAAGCCGACCATGATGACCACTCGGCCCAGTTGCCATTTGCTGATGTAGTAATCGGTTCAAATATACATCAAACGTGTATTTATGGTAGATGATTACATTTGGGTATTGTACAAAAAAATCAAATATGCCAAGGTTAAATTATCTTTTGATTAGATGAAAGGCCAACCGATTTGATGACAAGGTTTAAAACCAGATGAATTATAAAACCTTTTTACAGATAAGTTGGAAATTCATAATATCGCGACAACAAAGAGTGATCGCAGTTGTCGATATGACTCCCTATTAGACTGGGAGAAATTGAAACTCTCTGTGTCAGTCATATCTCGTTTACACGCCAGTAGTACAAAATTACAGTAGTCAATAAAGAGACAATACTTACACAATTGAGGGAAGGACAAACGTTTGTTTCAAAACAACAAACAAAATCACACAATTAGGCATTAATTGTCTATATTGATAAGAATGTTTGAACGGTGTTAAGAAATTATATTGTTTACTTTAACAAAAATATTTTACTACCATGACACGATCAATGCCCTTTGAGTATCATACAATTATGATATAAAAGGATGTTTTGCCACACAATCATGACGTTCATCTCAGTAACATTATCAAATGTAGCCATGTTGCGATCGTTTAATATATTTTGAATTATAAACTAAGAATCCGAAACAAATTGAAACTTACAAAATTGCGTTACTTAAACTATGAGACGTCTTACAGAAAAATATGACATTTTGTTATTTTATTAAAAAAATTCTACTGAACGTTATAATGCCTCTATATAGGCAATCACATGTTCCACGTCGTCAGCCTCGTTATCGATCCGTTGTATCAATAGAGGCAATTTATACAAAACTCGACATCGGGATTGTGGAGAAGGTCTATTTGCAAACTTCGTTTTCAATAAAAAGGAGGAATTTGAGAATAACGATATCTGTATACAATGCCCCCGAATACACAAATTAACGGCAAATGAAAACATGTTCGGGTTGTTGTGTTTTCATATTAAATTAATGTTATATGATTTATATAATTCATCTAAATAAACATCCATAACTACTGTCGAATAATACGTAATTAACAAAACAGATCGCAGTGCATTTGTAAAATACCCCTCCCATTTGGGCTGTATTTCGTATTTATAATTGATGTTTCTAATCAATGGATTACATACGTACGGTAATAACACAAATTGCAGGTTAGCCGGCATAGTTTTGCAGCATTTTCAATGTTGACCTTACATATGTTGAACATTGAAGATAACGTTACACAATCGATCTTCTCATCGTCTTTGCAGTCTGAATGTCAAAATGTACCTTTACATATCTGTCTTTAATGGTTTTTCTCTGTTGATATATAGCATATATATAGCTTGAACAAAAATATTGTGTTTTTCATCATACATGTATGTAAACGATTGATATTTTCAACTTCATCTTTAGAAGCACATTATTCAAATTAACAAATTAAGAGTTAAATATAAAATTCAGACGATGGAATATAGTAACGTGTAGATTTAGGCTGACAATATTTACACTTATATCACATTAAGCACATATAAACATATGATATTGATAATAATCTTACCGTTACAGAGAACCTCTGACTGTAGCAAAGCTGCAAATTACAATTTTAATCATTAGTTTAAAAAAAAATATGAATAGCAATTGCGGAAATCGTATTGTATATTGTGTGTAGCGTAACTTGACCCCGTCGTCAGGAGCTCTAGCAAAGCAAAGTACAGTAAAGAATGCTTTTTTTTCTATCAATAATTATGTTAAGGAAAAGATTTCTTTTTTCCAAATTACGAAAAATAGAAATAGAATCGGAAAGCCCAATTGGGATAACCCTTAAAATCCTTTCTACGGATATTCTTACCGAACCTCTTTTATTGCAATTCACACGTACTGACATTATTGAGTTCACTTTGAACTTATAAATGAATAAGCTATCCCAGGACAAATATGAGTTTGTAAACTACCGCCGTGTCATGACTTATTATTGAAAACGGTGTAAAATCCAACAAACAAGCACATTACATAACTGGATAAATACATAGTATAAAACAATTTTATTTACAGGTAATACGTTTTTAAACAATACACAATTTGAATAAAAACTCCAATTTAAGCGATCGGTTTAACACTTGTATAAACTTATGTTATAATGTATTAAAAAGCCATAGTATAAATTGACACTGTCATCAAAACCTTTTACGTTACATTGAACCATAACCATAATCATAATATCGTGTAAGAATCGAATCAAAGTATGATGCAATTATTTTTTTTAAACATTTATGAAATTTAAGACATCTTTATATATTGCAATCGTTATACGATACTTTAACTGAGGCACCTACCTAGTATTATTAAAATTGTAATCACCATCGTTCCCATAGTTTCAAACAAACTTGTTCACATGAAAGTTTCAGAAATAATGATCGGAACGAACTGAAATGAAACCGCTTATTGGACTGTTAAATGTTATCAAACCTCCAAAATCAGATTGTTTAACTCTTGCCAAAAAAACTGCGTTGATTTTCCTAAAATAAACAACCATCGTTCTTTCATTTGATAACTTCCGACACATGCTGCTTTGAATGTATCTGGTCGTGTCTGTTTGTTTTAAATCAAAAGCAAAATGATTAACCTGCCAAAACTTATCTAACAGGCGTAATGGTTCGTTTACGTCTGCACGAATCAAAATGTTTATAATGCGTATTCCGTTCAAAAAATGTGAATAGAAATTACCTTAATGTTCAGGTATTTTGAACTAGCGCTGGCGGGTAGACAACAGCATTAAGATTAAACATGGGATATAGAGGACATGTGTTAAATGATTGTGTGCAAGATTGAATTTTCTTTCAAGATAAGTAATCTTAAAAAATCAGGAGTGGCAAAGCCAGGAGTTCTGCACAACTGGATGTAAACAGATCGACGTTCGAAATAAACGCTTACACCTATGAAAGCGTAATATCACTGTTCTTATGTTTCCATTATCATCGATCTCGATTCTCGACACAAAAGGCACTTAAAACGAAACTGCGGTCTAAACTCATCGTGATTTGCTTTGTTTATAGACAACGTAAATAAAATGAAAAAAAAATATACCAATTACAACTGTAAGTAGGACAACATGGACATTTCCATAATATATCGTAAAAAAAAAAATCTTAACTGTAATTGAATACAAAATATTGTTGTAAGACCCCGACACAGTGCCAAAAGGATAGGATTTGAAGTCTCAACACCACCCAATGCGCAATTAGTTTCTCGACGTCCATCTATCTGATGGGTTATTTTGGTAAAGTGAGTTGTTTTTATTATTGTGGTATTCGTGCTGTGTGTCACGCTTTATGGCAATTGGAACCTTGCCATAAACAAGGATAACATCCTATCAGCAGCTTTCTCTCCCGCTGGTGCAGCTGAAGTTTCACTTAGTTAATATGTTGTGTTTCTCTGCTTATAAGCGCGGTGTAACAAATGCTTCAACAAACATTTACATATAGGCGAATTATAAAACTACGTAAACATAGAGAAGATCTTAAACTTAACTCTGGTTTCTGTTGTGCAATCAAATCTTCAGATATATATTTTTTTTAACGATATCAGAAACTAGTAACAAAGCAATTTTTTTTTCAAGATAACATAATCTATTTTCAGTTGTTTATATACAAGTGCATATATAACTGTAAAATTATGTTTATATCCCATCCGCCTGCACTCGTTATTGAAATACCAACACATCTAATACATGTTGGTGTTTTCAACACTGTTGAAGAGCCTGTGCAATGCGCACATTTTGTCTAAGTTATCTCTATAACATAAATATGAGGATAAACAGTGCACACACATCTCGACCTGTGCTTTTTCGACACACTCTTTATAAAGTTGAATGGGTTGTGTTCATTTCAAACTTGCGATATAAAAAGCTATAACATAATTTTGAAAACTGAGTTGCGTCTAAGATTATGCAATAGCGAACAACTTCAGTGCCTTCAACGCTTTTATAAAGCCATACAACACGGCTCATTTTGGCCGCCATTTTGTACTTTAACCGATCGCATATTTTTGTCATACATCGATAGATAAAGTTTATAAATTGGAAAAAAAAAATAAACAAACATAGCTTTCAAACTTCACACAATTTTAAATTAAATATGTATTATTATTTATTAATTACAAAATCTTAATCAAACGGCAGGTGGAAAGAAAAAAAAAAGAGTTGCCTGCATACAAATTAAAAGAAGGCAACAACTATTGGAAGGTACGTTTGTTTTAATATTATTTGAGACAAAGAAGGTGTAGAACGGACTTAAAATGTCGTCGTTCTATGCTATAATGAGTTCAAAATATGGTCTTGATACAACGGATGTTTTTAGAGTTAAAACCTTATAATTTATATCCTATGCTCACCAATAGAACATTTTATGAAATTTCAACATGCAATAAAGATGCACATGTAAACGTCACTTCTGCCAGAAGTCCCGTAGAAGAGAAAGACATTTGAGGACATCAATGTGTCCGATATGCAATTTATTAAAAATGAAAAAAAGAACACTAACTTAAACCCTAAACGACACAAATAATTTCAAGATGATACTTGATTTTCGTGGCGATTTCCGGTAAATGCATCCGATGGATGTTGATGACTATGCATCGCTTCAAACGTCTTATGGAACTGAGTTAAATTCCATTTAGCATTTGATGGATCCTTTGCAGTCTTGACAAAATGCAGTAGCGTTAAGAGTATCCTTAATCCATTATGCCTGGCACTGGCCCCCAATTTTCTCTAAAACGGCAGACCTAAACGCAATGACATACGAAAACAGAAAACATGTATCATTCTATAACATTGAAGGCCAGAAAGCTGTGTCTTGTCAGCGTTCTCCCACAGTGACTCCGAACACATCGATCAAGTTTAAATCAAATACTTTAGAAACGGAGACATGGTGATGTAGCACGCAAACCTAAACACTGAAAACAAAGTGTTTGACTTAATGATGACGCCATGTAACACACAGTTTAATGACGTCATAATAAAAAAACATGTACTGTTTAAGGTTCGATTGGTCATTGTCGGCTCGGGTACTACTTACATGTATCCCGGGTACTCTTAAGTATACTTA
>VMBQ01000491.1:28192-110598 GCA_007657795.1 Dreissena rostriformis | reverse complement strand
AATAATTAAATCAAACAAGCAACGCCTATCAGAGAGAAAATAAAAATAAAATGGAACGTTATAAACCCAATGACCTATGCATGTAGATTACAACTGGGAAAGTCGGTCGTATGACGTCACAAAAATCCATAATGACATAATGACGTGAACAGTGTAGTTTTCATGCAGATTTGTGCCTACGACACAAAGACACAATTTAATTCAACAGTGAAAAATACCCATTATATAACTAATGATTCCAAATTTTAAGAGACGAAAGATAAAGTGCATACGACACAAAGACACAATTTAATTAAAAAGTGAAAAATGCCCATTATATCACTAATGATTCCAAATTTTAAGAGACAAAAGATAAAGTGAATCGAAAACCATCACGCACGTGTTTTTAAGTACATAAGCATCATATCCTTTTGATAAAAACGAGTTAATTAAATGGAAAAGTTTAATATGCACATTTTCTTAAACATATTTTAACTTGCGGACACGTTTCAAAACATCCCCATAAAATGATGGATGGGAAATTCCATTAATTAAATGCCATTTTAAAGAACCATTATATTTTGAAATTAAATCACCATACTTAGAGTGAAATTTAGCGAACTTACCTCTTAAGTTATGATACAAAAAACCCTGTTTTAGCAATTTCTTCGTTAATATAAGATTACGATCATTAAAATCTTTAATACATGAACATGCTCTAGCATAACGTACCAACTGCGAAATGTAAATACCATAGGAAGGACCTTTAGGGATGTTGCCATCTAGGAACGGAAAATTTAGGAAGAATGGTGATTACATTTTTAATACTAGGTAGGTGAATTAGTAAACGTTTGTATGTTTTAGACTTAATTAATGTGTTCATAAATAATACAGACGTCATACGTTGATTTGATATGTACTAAATATGTGTAATGTTTCAATCTAAAGTAAAACCTCTTCGACGCACTGTCTATTTTAAGAATGGATTTTTTGGGAAATTATAACATTTGTTTATACACCAGTTTAATACATTGCTTTAAATATTATTATTATTCAACAATCTGCATTGATTAAACAATTATACAAATAACTAAAATTGTTTTATACTTGATATATTTATCCAGTCATGTTTTTTGTTTGTTTGTTTGATTTTTCGCCGTTTTTAACTGAAGTTTAGTCATACCATGGCGGTAGTTTACCAACTCCCATATTTCCTGGGATAGCTTATTAACCACTACTAAGTGCAAATGTCAGTTAATGTGAATAATCATACTTAAGGAGGGTAAAAAATAGCCGTAGAAATGATTTACAGAGCGCTGTACACAATAAGAATTTCGCAACAGCAATTGAGATTATTTAAAGTGTATCATTTACATTGTATTTTTGCAGCTGTGCTACAGTCAGAGGTTTGGTGCAACGGTAAGATTATAATCAGTATCATATTTGTATGTGCTTAATGTGACTAAGTGGTTCAGCCTATATGTACACATTAATAAATTCCACCGTATCAATTTAACATTAAGCGTTTAATGTGTTATTTAAAAATCGTGCTTCTAAAGACGAAGTAAAAATACAATTCATTGACTTCAATAAAACATATAGTATAACTGTTTACGCTATAGAAATACTATGTATCAACATAGAAACACCATCAAAAACTGCAATGAAAAGTGACGTATTCCTATTGATACATTTTACTGATATGTAAATGTGTTTTTTTAAATTCAGACTGCAAAGACGATGAGGAGATAGACTGCGTTGTGTTGACTTCAATGTTCAGCATATGTAATGTCAACATTGAAAATGCTGCAAAGCTATGCCGACAAACCTGCAATGTGTGTTATTACCATACGTATATTATCCATTCATTAAAAACATCAATTATACATGCAAAATACAGCTCACATGGGGAGGGAGTAATTTTACAAATGCACTCCGATTTGCTTTGTAAAATACGTATTTTTCGACGGTAATTATATATGTGTATTTCGATTAGTTATAGAAATGATATCTCATATATTTTTTAATATGAAAACTCAACAACCCGACAATGTTTTCATTTGCCGTTATCTAGCTTATTCGGGGACATCTTATATAGATATCTGTATTAGAAAATTCCTCCTGCTTGAATAAAAAGTTTTCAAATATAACCTTTCCACATTCCCGATATCGAGTTCTGTATAAATTGCCTCTATTGATGCAACGAATCGAGAACGAGGCTGACGATGTGGAACCTGCGATTGCCTTTATAGGGGCATTATAACGTTCCGCTGGACATTAAAAATAAAATAACACAAATTTGTTTAATTTTTCGTGAGACGTTTCACAGTTAAAGAAACGTACTTTTCTTTTTGAATGTGTTTCGAATTCTTAGTTTATAATCCAAAATAAATTAAACGATCATTTAAGATCATAATTGTATGATAATCCAAGCGAATTGATCGTATCATATTAGTTAAGATAATTTATAAAGCAATGGGAAGAGAAACTACATATAAACAGACAGTAGAAACCATTATCTAAAAAGTGAAACTGCACATTACGAGCCTCGTTTTATTATCATCGAAAAAAATATTGCGTCGTGATAATCGCTAATCAGGAATATGAAACACGTCTATTCTCATTTTTTTTTTATTTTGAAGTATGGATTAAACTGTGTGGCCTTTGTAAACATCCTTTTTGTTAAAGAAAATATACAATTTGTTTACACTGTTCACGGATTATTATCAATATAGACAATTTATGCCTTATTGTGTGATTCTGTTTGTTGATTTGAAAATGTTTGTCTTTCTCTGAATTCGGTAATATATTCTTTTGACAGACTACTTTAATTGTGTATGACTGGCGTGTAAACGAGATATGACTGACACAGAGAATTTCAATTTCTCCCAGTCTGATACGGAGTCATATCGACATAGGTATCACTGCTTGTTGTCGCGATATTGTGAAATGCCATCTTATCTGAAAAAAAGGCTTTCTACAATTCATTAGGTTTTAAAACTTGTTATCAATAAGGTTTGCCTTTCATCTAATCCAATGATTATTTTACATTGGCATATTTGAATAGTTGTTCCATTCCCAAATATAATCATCTACGATAAATATATTGTTGATGTCTATTTGAACCCATTATTACATCAGCAAATGGCAACTGGGCCGAGTGGTCATCATGGTCAGCTTGCACGGTCACCTGTGGCAACCAGTCGCAGACGAGGACCAGAACATGCACCAAACCTCCTCCAGAAAACCATGGCATGGGCTGTGAAGGGTCTAAAGAAGATTACAAACAGTGCGTGCTGGGACCGTGTCCGGGTAAAGACAAATAATTTTTGTTTCGCAATGGTCAACATTTTCAATATTTATCAATGTTTTTAGAAATTAATGTGAAGGTGGAATTATGCATGTTCATTTATCGTAAATACGTAAATAAACTACAACAACAATTCGTTTAATGACAAGATTTGAAACTTATAGCAAACTATTTGAAAAAAACATTGGTATGATAGTGCCTCCATTTCAAACCCCCGATTCGTTTGCTAACGAAAGTTAATTTCCATATAGTCTGAATTTAAAGGTAGCAAATGAGATGCTTTTCATTAACATCCAAATTGTTTTTTTGACCAACTAACAAACACAACGAAAATAAGCACGTTCATACTCCCATAACGTGTGCCCAAAATGTAATCTACGATCCCTCGACGCACTGATAGAAAGATAAAGTAGGATTTATATCTTATCGTCACATGTTCCGAAAATGAGTCATAAATGAATAAGTACGCGTATAAATAAAAGCATATTCAAACTTGATCCTTTAACGAGTTATATCGTTATTGTTTTTAAAACAAAATATATTCTAAACAGAAAGGAATCGCTCATAGAACTTCTCCAATAAACTGTTATGTGGTAAAGTAGTTTGTTAATTTGGCTATTAAATGACATGATTGTCACTTGAATTGACTCTCCCGGTAACACAACCTTTATATGAAAAGCATATACAACCAGCTTTTTAAAGAGCTCTTACTAAACTTTGGATTGATTGCTAAGTCCATCTTGCGTACATTATTGTAAATATGTTCTCGTCGTGATCATCGGATATTAGCTTCATATTTTTGGATTCTTTATACATCGCTAGATATGTTTATAGCAATTGAGGTTTTTAAATACTTAAAATACATACAACATGACCAAATATATATATTTTCCTCATCCTATGATATGTTCCAACCAGGCATTACATAATGTACTCTATCACAGGTTTTAACATGATAAGTTAAATTTTGTTGCCCGTTCTATGAAACAAAAATAATGCATTAAACACATGAATAAGTTTGCTGGTTTGCAATACTTCTTCTTATAAGAGGCGATATCCATGGCAAAAGCCTGGACCTGACAGCTCCCTGGGTACATCTTCCTCATCTGTTGGTACATCCTCCTCATCTTTTATAACTATTGCATTTACAAATAATCTAAAAACTCTTCCATTACAACGTGCATTGCTTTTTTGCGAAGAAAGATAGTCGGGATAGACCAAACGATCCCCATGGAGGTATTCTCTCATATATTAAATCTGATTTTTATGCCTCTGAGCGTCCCAGCCAACACGTCGACAATATTGAATGCAAATGATTTAAATAATGTATCAAGGAAGGCGTCTTTTATTCGGCCCAGTCTAACATTATAATAGTCTTCATGTACGTTTGTAAATGCATTGTAGCAACTTAAATGAACATGGGTACGCGGAAGCATATTAGAAAGACCATATTGTCAATAAGGTGATGTTGACGATTCATATATTTTTTATTCACTTGCCGAATTCATATTGAAAAAAGAGCAATCCTTTTTAACATTCTCTCCAGTTTCCAACACATAACTGTGCAGCTACTTCTCTTCGGTGTGAAAGAAGGATCATACGAAGCCGATTAATTGATATGCAAGCATGTTAAGTATTTCATCCGAGATATTCATAGATTTTAACGTGTCTTAATCTCATGAACAGACCATATTCTGCTAACGCACCAGCAATTACTTCTTGTATTGTCCCACATTCCTTTATTCTCAACATGTTCTATCTGTATCTCTTTGTAACTCCTTGATTCTAAAACTCTACTTCTTTTATCTATCTCTTTAACTTCGTTGAGCAAATCACAAATTAATGCTGATGAATGTAAACGTACTGCCTTTTTTCTACATTATTTACACTGTTTGAAGAATAACACATACATTTTGTTCTTAAACCTATTTATTAACGTTATACTAATCTTGTATAGTGTTTCAAGTATTGACATTTCTTTCTATTGTGTTCACACGTTTAGTAGTTTACAACATATCAGCAGCATTTCAAACAGAGAGACCATAAGCCTCGAGGTTTTTTCTCAATTTTGTTCAATTGTACTTTGCATTCTTTATATGCTTATATATACCTGTTTAATATTTTGTCAAAAAAGATCTGTATGTTTGTATTTTACTGTTGATATGTGTTAACGTAAACAATGCAACTAAATAAGTATTGTAAGACCAATTTAAATGTAAATTATATAATATTGGAAGCATTTGATTCATTTCAATATGCATGTTATCTAGAACGATGAAAAATAGTTAAATTATGATGGGTTCTTAAAATCTAGGTGTTACACTATTTGGCAATACTATAGCCATTTGCGAAAAGATAATTTAAGTACAACCTTTGACACTTTTATAATGGCATTCTAATGAAAACTACAATTGAATTAAACTGAACATTAAAGACTGCATTTAAGCAGTAAAGTATTAAAGTACGCCTATTTTAAATTTAAATATATCATTATCAGTTGACGGCAACTGGACTGATTGGTCAACTTGGTCAGCGTGTGCGATCACATGTGGTAACACCAGGCAAACTCGAACTAGATCGTGTACTAATCCCCCACCTTCCTTCAACGGTACGAACTGTGAAGAGACTTCGGAGGATTACCAGACATGCGTTCGAGAACCTTGTCCAGGTATATGTATACACAACAGTTTTGAACTCACACTTAATGCTATGATAACAAAATAATAACGATTAATTACATTTCCCTTCACATTTTGTGATTTTGTGTTTTTATTTTGTGGTATCATTTGCAAATACAACTATTTAAAATACGAGTGACGTGTCTAGTATACACTTGTTTTAAAATAAAATTTATTATAATTATAAGTTGACGGCAACTGGACTGAATGGTCAAGCTGGTCATCGTGTTCTGTAACATGTGGAAGCGCCACGCAATCCAGAAAAAGAACTTGCACAAACTCTCCACCTTCACACAACGGCACAGAGTGTAGTGGTTCATCGGAGGATTGTAAGTCCTGCGTGCATGAACCTGTCGAGGTATGCATTTATGCTCGCTTAAATACTAAATTATGCATGTAATACGTCATACTATGTATCGATATCAATAACACATTAAATACTAGCTAAATATTAAGTATTTGCAAATGCTGTTTTAACATATAACACAAATAGCGTCTTAATCATCTTTATCTGTCCACGTAGGCTGGGGACAATGGGGTTCGTGTTCGTCGACTTGTGGTGTAGGACTACAACATCGAAATAGGTCTTGTTACACGCCTATCTACACAAGTATAGATGATCTCTGTGTTGGCGATTATACAGATGTACAAATATGTATTTCACGCGCATGCATAATGCATACATTAAAGGTACAGATTTATGTTTGTAGTCTGATATTGATGATGGTTCTTCTTAAGCCGACTTTCACTTTTATACCCCCCCTTCCCGATCACTGGGATATAAGTCGATTCCTTACACTTGGCTCAGTATGCAGCCATTTGTTTATTTTCCTCACAACTACTTATTAATATGACACCTATTTCTAAAACATCAATAGTGTTTGTGATGTGTAATTTTATTATATATTTTGTTGGGATTATTATTATACCATATTTTTATTATAAAAAAAGTATTTAACGATTTTAAATGTTTGTTCAGTACCATGTGAAGATACATGTATATTTAAACTATTGCCTACTTTTGTTTCAGCAGAACAGTAAGTTACATACGCGTCTAAGTTGGATAAAGATACTTTTTTTTATATATTTAATTCTTAAGCGAAACTGTTTTTTTCTTGTTTAAACTTGGATTATTACATATGCGATGATTTTCTATTGAACATGCACTACCAAGTTTCAATACAATTAAGGATGGTGGATGGTCAACTTGGAGCCCCTGGAGCACATGTTGAGCCTCGTGTTTTGGCGGCAAACGTCAACGTTTTCGTAGTTGTACGAACCCGCCACCATCTCCGTATGGGCAACCGTGAGTCTGACAGAACGTAAACGTAGACTCGTCAAACACGTATGACTGTACAGGTAATACAAAAAAAACATGACACATGTATTGTCATTAATATACATTTAACGTATTGTTCAGCCGTACTTTGTAATAATTATAAACCAAACAGATACCCAAAAGTCAAACAGTTATTTATTATACTTATTAACAAGTGCTTCATTTATTACCAAATATAGAAATTATTTAAAATAGGGTAATTACTATAGAAGCAGTATCAGGACAAACATTTTAGTTACTCTTTAATATGAGATAAGTGACTGATTGCCTACAAAAAACATGGTAATACATACAAAACGACATTAACCTTGGAACAACAAAACATAAAGCTAGCGTCACATCATGGGAACAGTCAATGAAAAGTATTAATCAATATTGAAGGCATGTCTACCACTGTCTTAAGTATATTGAATAATCTTGAACTGGGTATAAATGTAATACAATTGACAACAGACAAACTGCACAGCAGATAAAGATATGTAACGATTAAAAATAGGGGTCATTCCCCTTAAAACTGTCAATGAAAAAACTCTTAAGGGGTATAAATCGGTTGCAAAGCATGGCAATCCTCACATATTTCCCAGAATAAATCACATATTCATTTTAAATCAAACGAGTGTAAATAATTATGAACCTGTTGGCATCTCAATTTAAAACTTTGTTTTATAACAGTTGGGGCATGGTCAGCTTGGAGTGGTTGGAGCTCGTGTACGGTCTCTTGTGGCGGTGGAAACCATCAGCGTCGCCGTGAATGTAACAACCCGTCACCTTCCCCGTTTGGGCGACCTTGTGATGGACCAAATGTAGAAATAGACTCTTGTAACACGAATGGCTGTGAAGGTAATTAATGTGTTGAATATCAAACGATATTAACATACAATATTATCCGTTTCGCTTTGTAACCAATGCATTGAATGGGCAATACCCTTTTTCTAAAACTATAGAATTTTATTTATGTTAGGTTGGCAAATGCAGAAAACTAATTATCTGCTTTACCAGTTAAATGTGATGATAATCATGTCTGTCTTGTGTGACAGGAGGGCTGGTTCTTTATACCATTATCATATTATCAAAATGTTAATCCCGGTGCGATCAGGTTTATCAAATTGTAGAGCGTTTTCTTTTGAAATATTCAGTTTCTAATCATCTCGACCAGCATTTTGCTATTAACGGTATTTATTTATAGAATACACAGTATCCTAGTCGTATTGTGTACACACCTTTTTTCTTCATTGTAGTTCTAAAATTAAACAGACACAACAAGACGTCTTTATTGTCGTCACATTTAAATGTCCCTCATAGTGGGGAGGGGAAAAGCTTTCCTGAACGGACAATTTGGGGAGCCATCAAAGCCATGAATTGTGTTAGTATTTTTAAAAATTCAAAATTGGGAAATTGAAACATGTTTTTTCTTTCAACGGTTCAGCAGAATAAGTTGCTGCAAAAAGGTTTTAATGACACAAAGATTGTATTTCTCAAAACAACTTGTGTCATTTTCAAGAAAATGTGTTTAAAATGTATGACTTATACATAGAAAACAACAGTAAAATGTTGCCCGAATTAGAAATCAATGCAAACATTCGGAATGTTAAATGCGGGTTTCGTATAACAGCGATTACTATATAATGCAAATGGACTTAATGTTGAATACATACATCGGCGCAACACAGTTTATGTTTTATCATGTTTTAGATAATAGTAAGAATATAATAACAATACACCCATCTAAAATTCTTAAAATATCTATGTACTACATGAAGCAGGTAGTTCTTTTGTCCTGATTGTAATTATATTTGTATCAAGTTGTATGGTATTGTTAGTAAATGTTATAAAATGAAACAAACATACTGTTACAAAAAACTTGTGTGTTCATATAATTTGCATTAATGGACGTTTCTTATGACAAAATTTGTTCAAGCATGTGTAGCTCATAGATACACATTGTATACATCAGAATATTGTATAATATCATTTGAAATTTTGTATTATATTGTTATTACCGTTTTGTAGTCGTTGTAGTTCGACATTTTGGTAGACTTTTTTAGTTTCTTAAACATTCGCTATATATCAGTTGGTTGTTTGGAAGGCATATTTTTAAAACATATGACTTATCATCTATTTTTATTGTTGTTCGTTGACAAAACGCATGGGTTGAAGTCATTGGATAATTATATTGTTAAATTGAAAAGTTTCTCACATAGCTGGAAAAGAAGAGTAGAACATTAAAATATAGTTCAAGGTAAAAACAAATATCTTAAGATTGACTTTAAATTGAGAATGTTATATAATTAAATGTTGGTATTTTAAAGGTATAGCATTGTATCTAATTAAACCTTATTGCAAGGCACTCATGTAGTGCATACCATAAAATAATTCAACTGATAAAACATGTGACAGTTTTTTCGAAGAAAAATACAACTATATTGCATACATGCTGTCACATATTTACAAACTGGAAATCATAACCTTGCTATTAAAGCTAAAAATATGGGATAAAGTATCAATTAAGTAAGGAGAATAACAATTGTTGTAATGCGAATGTTATATTTTAAATAAATATAATGTCGTCATTTATTATGGCATTTAATTTAATTGATAATACCAATAATATTGAGTACACTATGTCAATATGGAGGCAGTATTTCGCGAGCAAAACATATAGTGTCTAGTCCATGCTCATTATTTCAATTATTAAACACATGTATGACAATATTACAACCGGGAACGCTTGTAATTTAATAATGTATTAAGCAATAAAAAAAAACGCAACTGATCATAGTGTGTATAAAATGCAATAAATTATGGTTAAAACGATTAATGTTAGAATAAACAATTTAACAGACATACAAATGTATTTTTAATTGAATTCTCGAGGTTTAGGAACGTTTATCCCATACAAAAAGAAAGTATTTGATTTTTGTTAAAACCTTGTTTAATATATAGACAGTCTGCGATAATAACAACTGTGACTTGGGTTTTTAACGTGTGCATTTATGTTCACAAATTCCAAGAGTGTCGTGAAAAGTTCAATGTAAAGCGTTCATCTATAATGATACATTTTAGTGCGGCTTGTGTCCGGACGCCTCGAAGTATTACTTAATGGCCGATGGGGAACCGTGTGTGACGATAACTTTTCCACTAACTCAAACGGCGCTGCAGTTTTGTGTAGGATGCTCGGTCTTCCCACGTAAGAATTGTATTGTTGATTATTTTTTTTAACGTTCTTATATCTGATAAATCTACAATACTTCTGGGCAAATTATCAGAATTCAAAGTCTGGAAAGCTTGTAAAACGTGAAACATGTTTTTTATTACAAAATGCGAATGTATGAATGTAATTTTGCTTATGTTCTTTCTTACACAATCAAGCACATATAATGTATGCATAGAAATACCATATTAAATTGAAATACGGTATTGATATACCGCGAAATATTATAAATATTAAGTAATCGTTGTAAAATAGAATATGGTGTGCAAACAAATCATTAAACTTTTATGTCTCTAAATATCGGTTTAAAAGCATGTAATGCGTGTTCTGTAGTAATTATTGTTGACTCTAAACGAATTATTTGTCAAAAGTTAACGTAATGCGAGGACGCAGAAGGAAATGTTTGATAATACATGATAAGCAAGAGGACCCTGAGTGCACTTGAAGGTTAACCTTCGAACATGTTGCTCAGAAACGTTGTAGAGGATGTAACATACTTAATTTAAAGTACTGATTATTGTGGTTAAACACAATATTACATTACTTTGCTATGTAAGTTCATTGAAGTTCGTGTAAGTTCATGTAAATAATGTATTTCTTTCAGCTCAAACGAAAGTTGTATAGACCCTGTGGATGGGCCAAGCTCAATGCCCATCTGGTTAGACGTCGTCAGTTGTACCGGGAATGAGGAAACCTTGTTTGAGTGCACCCATTCAGGTATCGGCAATCTTAGAAGTTACCACGCTGAGGATGCTGGTGTGTTCTGTGCATAACAATAAATTCATACAGTTACGAACGAACTGTTGAAGACGTACTATGAGCTATTATGGTATTTGACATCGTTTCGTCGCCAATGGCATTGCATGTTTAAAAGGAACAAAGACAAGCGATCAGTAACAGTTTGAATTTGTGACTAACAAGTAACCGTTACCAATCATAGGGATTCATGTGACAGTCAACAAGAGAACACAAATACATTGTTCCAAAATTTTGACCTTCAGATAAAATACTACAAAATTTTCAGAATAAAGCTGTTTGATGTTGGTCTGTGCTATATATACAGTCTAGTGTTTGTTGTTGTTGCAATGATTAAATATTAAAAAAAAAGTCCAGTGTATTTTTATGTCCAAATGTTTGTGTCGATTTCCGCACTTAAGCTATGAATATTTAAGGGAATTGTTCACGTTTGGTTTATTGACAAAATTGACAAAAAAATGTTTCAGATATTATGTAAATGTTCGTTGTTGTTATTATATTTGCTAGGAAACAGTAATACGGAATATTGACCAAACTCTTAAATTTCCATTATATGCATCTTTTGACGATTTTAAAACCTGATAATTATAAAGCGTTACAAACGCGAAACGATTGAATAATTTGGAGAGTTCTCGTTGTTATCGTTATATTTTGTGACATTACGAGGATTGCTAGACTTTTACTCCAAGGGTCAGTGGTTCGAGTCCCGGTGTGGATTTTTTTTTATTTTTATTTTTTATCATTTTTCATCTTGTTTTATACTGGACCTATTTAGTTCCAATGTTTACATTTATAAATTTAAAGCATTTAATGACAAACTTCAAAACATGCCAAAATCTGTGAACAAGTCCCCCTAAACGTGTCGTCTAGGTTCCTTTTCTGGTCACCAACCAGTTACAGTGAACTGTTTAATTGTGGTACTTACTCTTTGCTATGTTCTCTTATAAGATATTTATTTGTTTACATAATGACAAACGGTATTACAATTCATTCACATTCTCAATGTATAAAAATAATAAATACAATTGAGGGCTGCTAATTTAAATAACATGAATGCTATGTGTGTATTGTTGATATTAATCTTTCAATGATTTGCAGGAGACACACAAAATATTGTTAATGCTAACATATAGAAACATATAACCACTTAATCATTTACAAATTATCTGTCCTATCAAACTTTAAAGATAAACAGACAATATAATCAATGTTTGAGCACAATTTATAATCAAATGGGGCCTATATTCTTAAATGATTGTTATTAACATTTCTGAAATATTGTATATTTCAAGCATACTGAACTAAATGTGTGTTGCATTTACATTGCTTTTTTAAAAATCATACCAGTTGTATTCTATTTATATTTGTAAACTGCACCATATCTAAAATAATATGGTATTGAAGTAATAATAAATAACTCATTATATTGGAATTTACGGATCATTTGAAATCTAATACCAATAAAATCGAAAAAAAGTGCATACTTTCGCTTGACATATTTAACCTGATGTGTTATATGTTTACTATTTCTTTTTATACATTTAACGTTTTTACACAAACTTTTGTTTTTCAAAATGTGCATTGTATACTCCACCGGGGTCAACATTGTATAGTCCACAAGGATCATTGAAACTGGTTCCATTAAAAAAAATATCAAAACACGGGCATTTCAAATACTATTACGCACACAATATTAACCAAAATAAAAACACAATTATTCGTAGATAAATAGTAAGCACAATCATTAGTTTGACGAACCATGCTTACATATTAAAACTATACTGGCCATGTTTAATAGTATTTGCAACACCCTGAGGGTTACTGCAACTGGTATATCAATGATTCATTACTATTCCGGTTGGTAATTTTTAGAGTTTTATTCTTCAAATCTATTTATTGATTTATGAATTAAGTGTGCAGATGTAATTTGAAGCAGTATTGAATGTTGCATGTACATTCGTCAAACTGAATTTAGTTTAAGAGTTCAAATTGTATCGTTTTTTTTTACATTTATATGAGGTTACAGAAATCGGCTTTATTCATATCGATACAGTATAGCATTTAGGATTGTTAAACCAATATATAGGACGTAAAAGCCATTAAGCAATTAGATTTCCCATTTCCATATAAAGGAATGTTCATAGAGAATGTATGATGTAATATGTTTACAAGAACAAATCCCGCAATTGTGGGCAATTAAAGTTACAAAATCGTGAATGTACCTATTAAAATCATGTTTAATCTGTTTGATGCCTATGTCACCTCGATTCTTAATTGTAGAAGCGAGGTGTGGGGATTCACTTAAGCTGAACATATTCCAGCGCAAATTCTGTAAAATGATTTTAAATGTGAAAGCTTTTACAAATTCAAATGATTTGTATGCCGAAGAAGGTAGATACCCGATGTATATATGTCAATATTTACGAGAAGTCAAATATTTCTTAAAATTGTTAAACAAAAAAACGTCCAAATGTATGTTAAGCAGTATTATTTGTAGACAATGCAAAGAAGCATGTGATAAACCTCACTCCAAGTCATGGGCATCGAACGGTCGGAAACTTTTGCAAGAATCAGGTTTTAATGACGTGTGGTTATATCCAGAATCTGTAAATGTTAACAGCTTTATTGTTATTTTTCGCGATAGATAACAAGATAAGTTTATTTCAAAATGGCGAACTGATGTAATTTACACCTCATCACTATTTTTTAAAAGGAATTGAACCCCATTTTTGTAAGATCACTTTACTTAGACAAAAATGAAAAATCGAAATTTAGAAAAATAATAGCAAAACTGAGACTGTCTTCAGATGTTCTATTTATAGAAACTGGTAGGCACCAACACATTCCAAGAAATGAAAGAAAATTTAAATTTCGTACACTTGATAAAATTGAAGGTGAGTACCATTTAGTTCTAATATGTCCTATATATGATACTTTTAAAAATACACTTATACCAAATGTTTACAGACGAAGATCAAGTATGTTCAAATTTTTGAAATTATTGAATGAGATCAGGAAAATCTATACTGATACGTCTAGCCTATTTCTGCATTAAAGCATTTAAACTTAGAGACGAAGCTATATATCTTTACGAGGGGAATGTTTTACCAGAATTGAAACTATGAATATAATATCTAACTTTATTGTTTTTCTCAATCAATTACAGATTTTTAACATTCAATTAACTTTTTTGAAAAAAAAAATAAAGAGCCTTCTCTTACATATTACATTATCACAAAAGTCATATATTTGTAAAAATAGATAAACATGTTGTGGCTATTTTGACGCTTTATTGTTTTTGTTTGTTTTGACGATCTGTTCTGGTCTGTTCTGTTCTTATAAGAAAACGTTTTGGCTACAAGTAACTATCGGTGGAAGCTGTTAATTTTTACTGTTTACACGAATAATATTCCTGGAATGGGCATATTTGTTGTACTCAATGGGTAAATAGACTATTCCCCAATTAGTCTTAGATTCAAAAACTAAAGTACTTACTGGTATTATTTACAAACATGCCCATAAACGTTCATGGCATATATATTTGACATATCGTATCGCTTATTTTTAATCCTCGGAACATAAGTGTTTCATTTTCACCGTGTTTAGAGCGCACATCCAAATGTATACGTCTGAAACACCACTTATAAATAATCTATTATTATCTATCAAATTATAATTGTTTGTAAATAAACAATTAACAATATTATTTTATACAATTACAATTAATATCATGTATGCTTACGACAGTTTATCGCTACAGCCCTGGTCCCGTAGGTACACGTTTGCAACGTCTCGGTCCAATTCTTGGAGTGGCATTCTTGCAGATCGGTTTCATTTCAAGTGCAATTCAAATGTTCAATCCAGAGGATGTGGTGATACCCAAATTTGTCGTAAGTATATATGGTTGTATTTCTAAGTTTTAAACATAATTTTAAGGGTTAGATTTCATTAATCTAGTGTAAGTCGCATGTATTATCAATCGGTGTATGTTTATATCAAAGCCACATTAACACCCAAGATAGTGCAAATATCCGAAATCTACTCTTCTTATATAATACTATCTGATTGCTTAAAATTCGAGTTATTGATATTATTAAAAGAAATTAAGCAAGCGCGGTAGACAAACTATTCAATACATATACGGGACGTATAAATTAATATTTTCTAATTATAGCGAAGGGATACCACATTGTGTAACTTGGTGATATCGATCAAAAGGAATATATGCAATACAAACTCCTCATATCAAACAGAATAGAGAAACCTATCACTATTATACACATTTATTTGAAATGAAAACACAGATTTTATTTCTGCTAGATACATAAATTGAATAAATTCAAAGTTGAAAATTATATCTAGCGTCGCTTCTTGCTAGAAGCTCAATATTACCCTTTAGTCAAAAATGTAAGAATTAGGGTGCTTTGCATCAAAATTGGTTTGTCTGTATTTTTGCCCAATATTGTTAATTAAATCGATTTTTTAATATGTCCACGTGTTATATTTTTTATAAAATAAAATATTAGGTGATTGAAATGTTGCACCTTACACTCATTATGAGTAATATTTTAATTTATTCTTTCAAAACATGTTATTTAAAAATAATCCTTTTTTTTGCGCTTACATTAGCATGCTTATCGATTGTGTTATGCTTAACAAGTAACTTAAACCATTTAACAATTCCATGGAACCGTTTGCAAGTAAGATGAACAAGAATGAGTCGATATTCACATTTGCGTTTCAAAAGTGAAGTTTCAGAGAGTAAAATACTTTGGGTCGAAACTAGCACGCATGCTATTGTGAAATTATTGATGCCCACGAGAAGTCGTCATGTCGATGGCGAGATATGTCGATAAATTATGTCAGCGGTTCAGGACAGAACAATATACTCTTCCGCGAAAAATAATTGTATTTTAATTATCAGATATTATTCATAACTTCCTCTTATCACGTGTTGAGTGGTTAAACTGTAATAACTAATGTGTATGTGATTGTCAAAAAACTCATCTGATAATTTTGTTGTAATGTTTATGAATTGAAATAAAAAGAGCTAAAACTATTTGTGGTTTAAACATTTCGTTGCAAAACCCATCCCTTCATCCGTAGGTGAGCAGGAACCGCTGCGAACTGCCTTTAATAATCAACCGTTTTTTGTACCTCATCTTGAAGAAGATCATTAAGTCATCTGTTACACATAATGTCTTGTTAATTGACGAACATTAGTTTACGAAAACATCAGGGTATAGTATCGAGTTTAAATCTTATTTCATGCGAGAACTGTATTCATATACGACTTTAATTTTGTTTTCGTGCGAGTACTCTTTTCATATACGACTTTAATTTTGTTTTCGTGCGAGTACTGTATTCATATACGACTTTAGTTTTGTTTTCGTGCTAGTACTGTTTTCATATACGACTTTAATTTTGTTTTCGTGCGAGTACTGTATTCATATACGACTTTAATTTTGTTTTCGTGTGAGTACTGTATTCATATACGACTTTAATTTTGTTTTTGTGCGAGTACTGTATTCATATACGACTTTAATTTTGTTTTCGTGCGAGTACTGTATTCATATACGACTTTAATTTTGTTTTCGTGCGAGTACTGTATTCATATACGACTTTAATTTTGTTTTCGTGCGAGTACTGTATTCATATACGACTTTAATTTTGTTTTCGTGCGAGTACTGTATTCATATACGACTTTAATTTTGTTTTCGTGCGAGTACTGTATTCATATACGACTTTAATTTTGTTTTCGTGCGAGTACTGTATTCATATACGACTTTAATTTTGTTTTCGTGCGAGTACTGTATTCATATACGACTTTAATTTTGTTTTCGTGCGAGTACTGTATTCATATACGACTTTAATTTTGTTTTCGTGCGAGTACTGTATTCATATACGACTTTAATTTTGTTTTCGTGCGAGTACTGTATTCATATACGACTTTAATTTTGTTTTCGTGCGAGTACTGTATTCATATACGACTTTAATTTTGTTTTCGTGCGAGTACTGTATTCATATACGACTTTAATTTTGTTTTCGTGCGAGTACTGTATTCATATACGACTTTAATTTTGTTTTCGTGCGAGTACTGTATTCATATACGACTTTAATTTTGTTTTCGTGCGAGTACTGTATTCATATACGACTTTAATTTTGTTTTCGTGCGAGTACTGTATTCATATACGACTTTAATTTTGTTTTCGTGCGAGTACTGTATTCATATACGACTTTAATTTTGTTTTCGTGCGAGTACTGTATTCATATACGACTTTAATTTTGTTTTCGTGCGAGTACTGTATTCATATACGACTTTAATTTTGTTTTCGTGCGAGTACTGTATTCATATACGACTTTAATTTTGTTTTCGTGCGAGTACTGTATTCATATACGACTTTAATTTTGTTTTCGTGCGAGTACTGTATTCATATACGACTTTAATTTTGTTTTCGTGCGAGTACTGTATTCATATACGACTTTAATTTTGTTTTCGTGCGAGTACTGTATTCATATACGACTTTAATTTTGTTTTCGTGCGAGTACTGTATTCATATACGACTTTAATTTTGTTTTCGTGCGAGTACTGTATTCATATACGACTTTAATTTTGTTTTCGTGCGAGTACTGTATTCATATACGACTTTAATTTTGTTTTCGTGCGAGTACTGTATTCATATACGACTTTAATTTTGTTTTCGTGCGAGTACTGTATTCATATACGACTTTAATTTTGTTTTCGTGCGAGTACTGTATTCATATACGACTTTAATTTTGTTTTCGTGCGAGTACTGTATTCATATACGACTTTAATTTTGTTTTCGTGCGAGTACTGTATTCATATACGACTTTAATTTTGTTTTCGTGCGAGTACTGTATTCATATACGACTTTAATTTTGTTTTCGTGCGAGTACTGTATTCATATACGACTTTAATTTTGTTTTCGTGCGAGTACTGTATTCATATACGACTTTAATTTTGTTTTCGTGCGAGTACTGTATTCATATACGACTTTAATTTTGTTTTCGTGCGAGTACTGTATTCATATACGACTTTAATTTTGTTTTCGTGCGAGTACTGTATTCATATACGACTTTAATTTTGTTTTCGTGCGAGTACTGTATTCATATACGACTTTAATTTTGTTTTCGTGCGAGTACTGTATTCATATACGACTTTAATTTTGTTTTCGTGCGAGTACTGTATTCATATACGACTTTAATTTTGTTTTCGTGCGAGTACTGTATTCATATACGACTTTAATTTTGTTTTCGTGCGAGTACTGTATTCATATACGACTTTAATTTTGTTTTCGTGCGAGTACTGTATTCATATACGACTTTAATTTTGTTTTCGTGCGAGTACTGTATTCATATACGACTTTAATTTTGTTTTCGTGCGAGTACTGTATTCATATACGACTTTAATTTTGTTTTCGTGCGAGTACTGTATTCATATACGACTTTAATTTTGTTTTCGTGCGAGTACTGTATTCATATACGACTTTAATTTTGTTTTCGTGCGAGTACTGTATTCATATACGACTTTAATTTTGTTTTCGTGCGAGTACTGTATTCATATACGACTTTAATTTTGTTTTCGTGCGAGTACTGTATTCATATACGACTTTAATTTTGTTTTCGTGCGAGTACTGTATTCATATACGACTTTAATTTTGTTTTCGTGCGAGTACTGTATTCATATACGACTTTAATTTTGTTTTCGTGCGAGTACTGTATTCATATACGACTTTAATTTTGTTTTCGTGCGAGTACTGTATTCATATACGACTTTAATTTTGTTTTCGTGCGAGTACTGTATTCATATACGACTTTAATTTTGTTTTCGTGCGAGTACTGTATTCATATACGACTTTAATTTTGTTTTCGTGCGAGTACTGTATTCATATACGACTTTAATTTTGTTTTCGTGCGAGTACTGTATTCATATACGACTTTAATTTTGTTTTCGTGCGAGTACTGTATTCATATACGACTTTAATTTTGTTTTCGTGCGAGTACTGTATTCATATACGACTTTAATTTTGTTTTCGTGCGAGTACTGTATTCATATACGACTTTAATTTTGTTTTCGTGCGAGTACTGTATTCATATACGACTTTAATTTTGTTTTCGTGCGAGTACTGTATTCATATACGACTTTAATTTTGTTTTCGTGCGAGTACTGTATTCATATACGACTTTAATTTTGTTTTCGTGCGAGTACTGTATTCATATACGACTTTAATTTTGTTTTCGTGCGAGTACTGTATTCATATACGACTTTAATTTTGTTTTCGTGCGAGTACTGTATTCATATACGACTTTAATTTTGTTTTCGTGCGAGTACTGTATTCATATACGACTTTAATTTTGNAAAAAAAAAAAAAAAAATTAAAAACAGTGTCAAAAACCACAAATATTTTTTTTATTTTTGTTTGAAAGACCGTCCAACCGTCAGAATCGTCTATAATGTACCACTTCCTTAAAACATAAGTGATCAATATGTTTCAATTATGGTCCTCTTCCAGTTACAATATGACTATATTACCTTGACCTTATTGAATATGAACAATTTCCCCATTATGGCTTACTTTATACTGTCAAGCACTTGAAAAGTCGAGCGCGCTGTCATCTGACAGCTCTTGTTAAACTCTGTAATGCAATATCCAAAAGTTTGGTGTCTAACGCGCCGTGATGAGTTGCAGATGGGAAGTTTGAAAACATAAGTGATTTCACAGGCCCTGAAACGCCGGAATATTGGCAAATCAACAAGGATACTAAAGTAAAATGTTGGTCCAACGCGATATCTATAGACTAAATCGAGATTTTAGGTTGTCTGTGAATAATGTCTCGTGTGTTGATTTTAAATATTTATTTCGTTAAAACAAACGTTGAATTATTCTTAACATACCATAAAGATGTATGGATTATAAGCATGCATACAGACGCAATTGTTGTTTTCAGTACACACAAAAATTCGTTTAATGATTGTGTCATTCAGATAAATCATTGTGAATACAATGTACTGTACTAAACAAAATACAGTGGAATGCTTAGAAAAATTAATGCAATCTATATCAGATATCAGAACATGTTCGGTATAACGATACAGAGGGCATGGTTATGAAAGTATATATAGCTTGTTTCGAGTGTTTCGTCGTGTTTCATTCTTCTTTCAGTTGCATGACGGGCGTTAACTTTCTCAAACCTTTTTAAGTGTAAGATAAGCCTATTTAATTAGTTAACCAGTGCACTTTTTTCAAGTTGTAAACGATAACTTCCTCAGTTCTAATTGAAATGACTGTAGAAATTGTTTAACATTTAAATCCATGTTGCCGGAATGTGGAACGAACTCTCGACCAGCGGTTTATTTACCGAGCTAACGGAATTATTGGATATTTATATTGAAAAAAAAAGATAAACAAAAATAAAGTAGTGCAACGTGCTCATATTTTTGTCTCCCGTTTTCAGAAAAGAAGAGGATACAAGTATTTCCAAATTCGTATATAATAATTATGTGATATCTGTGATAAAATTATGTGTTCCAAAATGACAAACTCACATGACAACAAAAGCGCCCATATAACCGCATGAAACTGACAACATTTAAAGTAGAAAATCTTATTCGGAGCATTACACTACACATTTTATTTACCACTTGAAAGAATTTTGTATTCCTTAAAGTACTCAAGCTAAGAAAACGTATTCGGCTGCACCCATTTTTAATATAAGAATGCATCTGCGCTGCGGCCGTCTTAAAAGATTATCATTTAATTGAATTGTTCAGGTTAGTGTTAACTATATTTACGAATATTGTCATTTGTACAGCTTCCCAATAAATTGAATGCACGTACATTAACACCTATTGCTACAGTAATGTACGTAAACTAACCAACATAACTTTATATTTTATTAGCTAAGCTCGATTTTATGAAAAGCCTAGGGCTTATTAAAACATTCACGAGCCTCTTCTTGGGTAAAGGCAATTCTTGGTGGCTTTGTGGGGGACTTAAATGACGCTTCAACAGTGGAGATCGAACCCATGACCTCCAGGTATCTTTGCGGACACTATATCGTCTACGCCGCGGCGACCTTAAATAAACTAAAACTAGAAAACAAGCTTTGATTTTTAAAAAGACAGTCGTCATACACTTAACCATTTCTGTCGTGTTTTATTTTCTTAAATAAGTACATGTTAGTATTTTTTTAGGAGTTGAATTTGTACTCTGAAAACCGAATGCAAATGAATAGGTCAAAAGCGTTTACTCACATTAGGCGCAAAATGAGTTTGGTTAGCTACGCCAATATTTTTTCTCGTTACAACTAAATTAACATCATGGTAATTTCTTATTAACATTGTTCTACTATTACCGGGAACCGGTTACGGTAACTTTTAGCAGATTTGTCGTAAACAGGAAATAGTTTTGAAAGTATGCGGTGATTGTGTGAGCATGGTATGTTTTTTATTTAGAAAACGTAACAAAAAACAACAATCTTATATGTAATCGGCTACTGTGAGCAAACAGTTTCTTCATTTTGAAAAATATAGATAACTCGTAATTTGATTGTTGATAAAATACCAAGATATGTACCGAAAAAAAAATAGTTCGCCTACATAAATCTTTTCAAAATGTTGCACCAAATTTAACCCACACACTTAATTATACATTGCAATTATTGTCGGTACAGGCTGAACATGTTTGCTGTTTCAGAATGTAAAGGTAGTCATTTATTATTAGAGGGAAGCATAGCTTGAATCACCGTGTCTAGATATAACAGGAAGCAACTGAAATAGTATTCGAAGCTTTTTTACATCTATGAAGGTGTTTTTTGGGTGTTTATATTTTGTTTTAGATTAATGATAATTCAAATGTGTACACTTTAATAAAGTTGTGTACGTTCGGCGGAATGTATAGTTATGCATCAATGCCAGAACCACATGATGTTGCTGTTAGATCGTTGGTTTGATGACATTAAGTGCATTTTATCATGTGTTAAATCAATTATATCTATTCAATAGCCTCTTAAATACAAACGCGACTCGTTCATTGCAAGTCTGTAATCATCAACCTTTTGTTTCATTTGGTTTCTGTAGTCGTATACGAGTAGCATAGGACCGGATCAACCATTAACGATAACATATATATTGCAAACCAAATACTATTTTAAAGGCGAAACATGAAGCAATTATTTGTTCATGCTTTTTTTCAATGCACTGGTAAATGTTTACAATACGGATGTTTAATTAAAAACACGCTTTGGTTACCGAACTAGTTCTATGTAAAGTTTCTAAGTAAATAAAAGCTCATAAATTTTCACAAATAATGTAGAGGCAATTTTGCAAATCACTATGGCTTAACTACGCTAGGAACCGTAACCCGTGACTGCCTGTGTGGATAACTGCAGTAAAATTTTGCAGACGACGAATGCTAAAAGCGTCTGCTCTTACCACCGCATGTGCCTGTTTATAGTTCCCATTTTACACTACATAGTGTGTATGTATTCAAAAGTATTTAACAGCTTGTGGGACAACGTTGGCCAGTCTAGTCTTTATCATTGAAATCTGTACATATTGGCTGCTTTCATGGAAAACTGGGCTAAATGCATGTCAAATAAGATTAGCCTGTTCACACTGATTAGCTGTATCAATGATTTGGAAAAAAAAACACAACTCGACCTGTGCTTTAAGACACACTCTTTATAAATTTGAATGGGTTGTGGTCATTTCAAACTTGCGATAAAAAAAGCTATAACATCATTTTGAAAACTGAGTTGCGTCTAAGATTATACAACAGCGAACAAATTCAGTGCATTCAGCGCTTTGATATTTACTGTAAAGATAACTTCCGTTATTCTTACCCGGTAATGCAATATCAAACTTCGTTGTCTCGATAGCGTCGTTATAATTTGCAGATGCGGGTTTGAGAAAACTGTTTTTCACAGGACTTGACAAAGCGGAATGTTCACAAAGCAAAGAGGGAACTAATGTAAAATGTTGGAACGCGCTATTTATAGTTTAAATCCAGATTTGATGTATTATGTTAACACTTTCGCGAGTGATAGCGTTACACAATATTTCAATTAAAAACAAAACGGTGTACTATGCTTTCCTCACCAAAATAAATGTTATCGTGAGTATCGTGTAGATTTAAAGTATGATTACAAACGCAATAGATTTATCATCGTCGGAAATGAATGCAAATTTGGGACTCCTATATCCTCTGCTTGTTGCACAATTTCTTTTCCAGTCTCCATACTTAACAGCAATGCTGCATTAGGTGCACAGCTTTTTAATTTAAGACACAGTGATTGAAGATTCAGCAGT
Source organism: Dreissena rostriformis (assembly GCA_007657795.1). Lineage (NCBI taxonomy): Eukaryota > Metazoa > Mollusca > Bivalvia > Myida > Dreissenidae > Dreissena > Dreissena rostriformis. The sequence goes on along the minus strand of VMBQ01000491.1, from coordinate 86,994 downwards.
TTAACACGGTCCATTGTACATGTATTCAGTTGCTGCTTGTGTTATGGTTCACGTTCAGTAGTCTTTTCCTCATATTTTATTTTTTTGAAAGTAATGTTTTGCGACTTCTGAGGACTGAGTTTCCGTTTCTGAGGCCGATTCCACTTACATGGTTGTGAGGTTGATGCTCCTGTCCCATCTTTCCGTGTGTCTGTAATGTCAACGAATGCATATAGCAGCGCTGCCACATGATTGCATGATTCGCCCTATCTGAAATGAAATTAAACATATCTTTTAATCAATTGCTTACTTTTCTCTAACTCTTGTTAATTGAAAAAATAAATCATCAGATAATAACATTAATATCACATGTTAAAGTCAGTGGTTAGATATTTGCATTTAAAACAATATTCTCGGGTAATATTAAAATTTCAAATAAATATGAGGTTTTGGCGTGACGTCACAAGAGGGGTTTTCCGATACTAAAAATAGATTGGCCGTCACAATCTGGATCGCGGCCATTTACATTGTATAAGAGTAAAGGTGGTCGAAAGAATAAATACTGACAATGCCACAAAACAAACCTATAAATTAGCCGTATTCTTGCTTAAAATAAGACTTTAATAAATGATATTTCAAAATTAATAAAACATTAAATAATTTGATTATAACTATAAGTGGTGTGGATGCGATAGTGTTAAATTTCCTTAGCGATCGAAATTTATAGTGTTAGTTGAGGTGCATTGATACTACGCATCTACATGTATTGTATTTGTTTCATAAAACTTATAACTGTTTAAAGCCTTGTTTTACAAAGAAATATTTTATTCGAACTACATGAGTATACATATGTTTTTTTCAAATCTTAATGATTTTTATATGAATCTGTTGGTCTATTGAATAATCCTAGTTCTTACCCAGCAGTGCAGTTGCAGCCAGCAGCATGAACCATTCCTGACATCTTAGCAAGACAGACCCAAGCATCGTAATCTTTTTTCTTGTTTTCTGTTGGAAGGGATGGTATAACCTGTGCTCGCACATAGCAATGTGAACACTCTGGGGTAATCTGGTGGTATCGTACACTGTGCACATGTCTGTCTTCGTAAAACACTGCCGCTTCATATTTTCCTTGTCATGAGTCCTTGATTTGCTTAATACCAAATAGTTATACAAGTCCTCTTTACGAAAATTTGGAACTTTATCTAAATTGTCATCCCAGCATCCCTTTATATCCGACGGCGTGAGTAATTTCTCTCCAAGCGGCGTTGTAAACAATTGACATTGACTAACGTCATGATCTGCGTTGTCCGAGATTTCAATCTCTTTTAGCGTCCTCTTACCTAATTTCAAGAGCCCCTGGCTCTTTTGATAAAATTCAGGTCGATTTCCTGAAACATTTTGCGCCTCGAGCTTTCAGATATAATCGTAATTCACGCACTGATAACCGCTCAAAAACTATGTCACACTCTACTTCTTTGTTCGTCGCTATCTTGGATTTCTTTGCTAACCGCAAGTTGAATCATATAAAGAACGACAACTCTTCAGGGGAGGTTAATCACTTATTGAACAAGGCAATTGCTAATCCTGATAGTGTACACATTTTCGTGAAAGCCTGCCAAACGATCTAGAGAAGTTCAATCGTCAAAATGGCCAAGGTATAATACAATATTATATGAAAAACGGTTATGCATTTTGCTTCTTAATTGAAATGGTTTTGGCAATTGCACTTGACTTGATTCATATATATTAACTATAATATCAAACAGATTCAATTGCATATTGTAAAATCAGTATTTTGCGTTGGAAATAAATTTTTGTTGATTTAGTTGGTTGACCGATCCACGAGTTAAGATCTCAACAACTAATTATACCCAACGTTTAAATTGTTAAGACCGAATTATGGTTGGCATACATTTCATTAATATCCAAAGCAATCGACGCACACATCCTACATTTGTTTCGCAATCCATATAAATCCAGATTCTTCACAAATCGGAGTACATTTCACTGTGTACTGAGCTGACACTTAACATTTTCTGTAAAACGCTAATGAATGTTCATATTTGGATTTGGCGGCCAGCTTGGTTTGTTTGTTTTGGTCCATGATCTTTTTTGTGATTTGCCTTAATGTGCAACAATAGGAAGTATGGGGCTTTCCTCATTTCTGACGTATTTTGTGAAGAATAGATCCAACTAAAAAAGATATAGCCTTGCATTCGAAGTAAATGGAATATACATTGTAAGTGATAGCATACTTTGTTTAATGTCGGCGAAAGAAGTAAATGCAACCGGTATAAGTTTGTAATAAGATATTTATTTCCATTTTAATTTGCATGCATACATGAATTGGCAAATTACTCTTCCTATTCCAATGGGCAACCATAAATCTGTTTACATACTACAAAATATGATAAAATACAACCGAAGCTCACACAGGCTCTGGTAGAATATAAAAACATGGACCATGTGTCATTCTTTAAATTCATATACAGTTATTCAATTGATATCCTACACATCATTATCATTTCATAATACTAAGCAAAAACAAAAATTTGTATCCATGAATACGTTGTGTTTTGTTGATAAAAATTCATCATATACTATAAGCTAAAGGTGTTTTACTGCATTTGAATATATATAGTAACCTTTTTTATAATCCCTACGTACATTAAAATCATCTTTAAAGTCAATGCTAACCAATACTTAGAGTACTATATAGTATACACAAACTTTCATGACACTAAAAGATACAGCAAAAGATTAATAATAAAAACAGCATATACCATAGCTAGTTGTCTATTTGAATACATTATTACAAAGCTATGTGAACTGATTTTTAAGTTAAACATATATATTAAAATTTAGGGTTTGAATATTGATATGTTTTTAAAAATAACTTTAACACCCGACTTTATTTTAAAGAGTTTCTTTGCTTACACACAAATAAAATTTGTGTTTAAATACCATATTTACATAGTATTGCAATCATATGCGTTCAATAAGTTGAAATCAGCACCTTTTCCAATGGTAATTTAATATATAATCGTTAGTTTATAATCAAAGTTTCTGTTTTAAATGTGTAACAGATGAAAACATATGGTATTAGAAAGCAATACAGGCAAGCAAAGCTTTCCACTCGATCACTCTTTGCTTTTGCTTTTGTTAAGTTATCTGGTTTGTCCGGCTTCTCGTTGGCGACATGTCGCGCGTTCATCTTAATCTGAAGGACCTGAAGGTAATCCGCTGCAAAGTACAACAGCTGACGCAGTGCCAACAAAGCCAGGATGCTGATGTTGTCATCCAGCTGCATCTCATTCTCGTAATTCTTCACCGGAAGTATGTTGTTTCTAGGCACCCCGAAAATTCCGGATATCTTGTTCACAGCGCCCTCAATTATGTTGCTATTGAATATATTGGAGGTGTTACTGGCAACATCCTTACACGCCAGGTCAACTTTGGTTAACAGGACGGCTTGCGGAATTCCTTAAACGTAGATAACAATACGATTCGGTTACCAAAGCTATTATAACACAATAATACATGTAGCTATTGCTGAATATGATAAACACCTGAACAAAGATTTGTGGGGAAGATTGAAAGGATTCAATTAATAAATTCTCTATCGTGACCATCATTGTCACATACATGCAAAACAGAATACGACTTCCTTCAAGTAATGGCAAACATATTTTAAATTTCGCAAATGCCTGTCCCATTCATGATCTGTGCGTATCGATATGTAATCGATTTTATACAATAAGGTTGTAAGTCTGCCATCGTGTATATGACAAACGCAAAACATATGTGAAAAAATACAACTCCTTCCAGAAATGAAGTGTGTGAAGTTCAAGTTAATTGAATTTAAAAAGCATGGTTTTAAGAAGACAATAATAATGGAAGATTATCAACAAGCAGCCGATTTGGATTGTATCGATACCAAAAATCAAATACATACGCTCATAATATACGTGTATACATGTGTTAATCAAATAACATTTGTTTGAATTAAGACGTGAGTACAGTACGGCTCCCAGTCTGCAGTTTTGATATAATCCGAAAAATGTCTCGCACTTCTATTTCTTATTTAAGCGCGCATTTATTTATATATGACTTTAAAGTGCATAATGTGTAGACAGCTTCTATAAATAGTCAACCTTTGCGATTCATTAGCCGTTGGAAACTGTGAATCTTCTCTACCAATTTCGGTGGAATGTCGCCTACAGTTGCAGCGTCGATCACAAACAGAGCGCAATGAACCTTTTTAGCAACCTTCGGGTGATGCTCAAACCCGGGATTTTCGGGGCAGATTGAAGCGACTGGGTTAAACTGTCAAGTATAGTAACATTACAATCAATGGTTGTATGCACATATCATTCTAATGCTCAAATATAAGAAACCAAATTCGCTGAGGTCGTATTCTGTTTTAGTATTAGCCTTCAAGCCGGACTTTTGTTTAATGTCAATATTTATATTCGCCCGGCTTCGGCAAATGTCGTTTAGCCACGAAAACCTAGTGTTCTTGACATTAAATCATACTGGATTGGTTTTGTGATTAACATTATATGCAAGTTTATAATAAACGCAATATAAGTTCTGAGCCACTCGTGTTATTCGAATGCAGCCAACAAACTTGACTGATACAAATTGAAAGAACACCTTATTATACTAAAAAACTGTCTATATATTTGCACACATCAAACGAGTAATATGTAGTCGTTTAAAAACATGATCTCGCACTATAAGTATGTAAATATGTTGTGTTATTTAACAGCTTCTTTAGCAAAAATAGCCAACACGCAGTAATAAAACTCTTATTTTGCGAGCTATGTGCAAATTTAAGTATGTTACAATTGCTATATAATTAAGAAAATACTTCGTAATGATCTGGAATATTTCCATCCAGCAGGTAGTTACACTCCATAATGTCAAGACCATGTGTGACCTCCAAAACCACGTGTGTCACAGAGCCGGAAATTCAACGTCGCTCCAGAACGCACCTTGACAGCATAAGGAGTGTACTCAAAATATAAAAAATTATAATTTAATTTAATGTAATTAAATCTAACATGAGAACTACTGGACCTTAAAGACTAAAATAAATATATCAGATATAAAACTAGTCTTCGTGATATAATTAATATAAATACAAATTTAATCACACTAAATATGTTCTCAACTTTCAACTGATGAGCTTTATAATATGTTATTCAGATTTGATTCGTTTGTTAGTTCAATTTAAAACTTGGCAGTCGCATTCAGTTCCATGCATAAGTCGCTCGTGTGTGAATTGTCGACCTACCGCAAATGTTATCCCATTAGCAGCTACCCCACTGGGGGCACTTTGTGAGATACGACCCTTGAACACCGAGTTGATGGTGTTGTAGAAGCTGGACTTGCCTGTCCCCACTGGACCCAGCATCAGGATACGGACATCTGAGAGTCCCAAATCACTGGAGGGTTTGAACGACACGATGTCCTCGGTAAGCGTCTCAAGAAACTTCAATCCAAATATTTTTTTTATTTATCCGAAACATTATGTTAATGATTGTAAAATGGTAATAGATCGCTGTTCTCGAACTATTAGTATGGTGTAGGTATTGTTCAACGGGAGTGTGTTTAAAAAAATGAAATGTATACGTATTACGTATTAAGTTGCATTTGTTTCCATAAAAATCCTTCAAAACTGTTAATGTACACAAACATCAGCAGAACGATTCAGTAATTAGTTACGGCCTTTACCTTTTCATTCCATTCAGGGGCTTTTCTCCAGGGCTGTGGTGGAGATGTTATCCGCTTCAAAACTGTATATAATCAGTACAAGAAGATATGTTTTGGTCAAAATGAGTTTAGTTTTATGGCAATTATAAAACGAACAACATGTTATTGTTGAAACATGACCCAATTTACATGTGAATTTGCAAAAGCATTTGGTAACCATACTTTAAAATCATTATTACATAACCATAGATATTTACGTAGAGTGTATAGTACAAATCATTTTTTGTTTCTAAATACACTATCAAAATGAAACAACATATGTATTATAGAACCAGAGATCCAACTTATAACTCTAAACGACAGTTTAAAGATCTGGGTTACATTGAAAGATGTATCAATCTGTGGTAATACGAGAGCATGCAGAATTAATTGCTTAATTTGTACAAATTAATGGATATAATTCAGAAGTGCTTCAGTAAATCAAAATTGTTGTCGATTTCAGTTTGATTAAATGACCGGAAATAGTGTCAAATATTTTATGATGATAGGATTAAAATCATTTGAGTTAGAGGGCGAATCAGCGTTATTCGGCAAAATGTTTTATAATGTATGGGTCATAATTCAAAAGTGCTTAAGGGGATCGAGCTGGTTAACGAAATTGACGATAGTATATGTCCACGAACATGGTCACCAAATTTCATGATTTTACTCTTTCAATTATTTGACTTTTAAATTGATTAAATTAACAATAATTTCAAAGGGAAATGATTGAGAAAAAACAATGGAAGTGTTTCTGTTGTTTTCCTTAAATTGAGAATACAACATGTGGATTGATTATATAAAGTATACCATGCGTGACACACTATCTAGATAGCCGAGTTGATGAGGTGTTTTTATTCACATGACACTTGTTCAGGGGTTGGCTGGCGAAACGCTTATTTCTTAAAATTATCTTATACATGATCTATTAAGTTCAAATATTCAGATTGATACATTTAAATCATTTATTGACAAACTCCAATGAATGAGTTCAAAGCAGGCCGACTCTTAGTTGCATTTAGAAATAAACAAAATTGCATAGACCTTACTCATATCAATATACAATATATCAGAATTGAAGATGATAAAAATTATTATTTGAAAATATGAAATATACCCACACAAAAACGCACATACACATTTAATGTCGATAGCACTTACGAAAAGAGCTATTGTTATCTGATTTTACAATCATAAATCAAACGGAGCATTAATGTCCAATTTTATTTTTACAAGTACCCGAAGCCTATGTGCACTAGTAACGCAACTCATCTAACATAATTCAAATTGGTGTGTTGCTAAATAGGTTTAAAGATTATGAGACCGTCCAAAGCAATATTTATTTACAGTATGGATCCCTACCTGTTATGCTGTATACCTCCAGTTCGGTCACTTGCATGTTGCCGTTGTTTATTTTGTCGAGAGTAAGACCTTGGTAGTCGTAGGCATTTGGTGTCATGGAACCGTTCAGAGAGAAATTACCACCCGAATTGTTGACCGTATCATGGAATGCGTAGAGATCATGTCCATGACCAAACGTTGGTCCGTACGAAGAACCGCCATACAAACTATATGCAATAGCGGTATTTTTTATTGGAAACTTGTTTGGTTTTTCGCTTCCAGAATACCTCAATTGAAACATGAAAGCGTTCGCATCTGGTATATAGCTGTTGCTGCTGTTCCAGCTCGCACTCGCATATCCCCCATACCACGATCCTTGTTGATTGTACAGCAATGTCACAGTGGGTCCCTTGTTGTCACACTTCTGGTGGAATGTTTTAGTGTCACACCCGTCCCTGGTTATCTTGTAGAGAAGGGTAAAGTTCTTGGGTCCCGTGCCAATCCAGGAATCCAACTGATTCATGTATATATCAGTCAACTGCCCTGTCATTCTCTTTCAAAGCTAAAGAAAAAATATATTATAACAACCGATACAATTTATGTTGAATATGTTATTTAATACATTTTGTTGCAGGTTTATTATCATTTTGTTTACATATGTAATCGTTTGATATGTATTTATGCGTGTTACAACGTTTTTGAATTCAAAAAAAGATTCGTTAACATTAAAAATATTTGTAATTTGCATGATATCGATATCAAAATAAGCTGTCATTAATACAAATATGTGTTTTTTAATTAAGTATAGAAAAGGACATGTACTCCTATATTGGACAGCTTTTAAAGAAAGTAGTCAAAAGTTTATTTGCAGCTAAATGCAGCTCCGTAAATTTGATATGTATGTAAATAACACAGGTATTGAACGAGTGCTTATTAAACATTATGGATCTATGTGTCACTGAGTGACTCAAAACGTGAATTCTGGTTTCAGAGACGCATCGATTTTTTGAGTGAGTAAAATTGGGATCGATTTAACATGCCATTCAAATAACACTTAAATACTAACGGGGTTTCGTTTCAATTTATTATTTTTGCGCTAACACCTTTCTTGATATGCAATTACTTGAAACAAACTATTGTTTTCATATATACTTCCTGTTCTCGTTTCAAGACTAATGAATGATTATCATTTTCTGAAAATATTAAACCCGTCATATTTGATAAACTAAACTACACAAATTATCACACACACCTCATTTGAGACGTAGGAATACAAACACACTTTATAATAAGTTAATACATTACTATATTTATCTTTATCCTTTCTTCACTTATATCTAATATCAACAATAAATATGAATTGACTTAAATTTGTTTACCTTATTGCCTTAAACGAAGACTTCCAGTTTCGCTTTTGCGTACATGCGCATTGAATAACGTCCGATTGCGTAACCATATCTTGTTTAATATCGCGTTGTCGTTTATCAAATTTCAAACTGCAAGCGATTCATTTAAACTAGATAAGTTTCCTGTGTTCAGTTTTAAACATGCCTGGACCATACATGTTTGCATTTAAAAGGGCATATATACGGCTAATACATAAGTTTTTTTATATCAATACATATTAATGCGTATTTATTGAAAAGTTGTTTTATAAACAGATAGTTTAATATTGTTTTCATAAGTATAATATGTTATCCCGGTGATATTTTCCGAGGGCTATTTTCGTTATTTGGGAGAAATTAATGGACGATATGTCTGATATCTAGATTGTTTTACAAATTGTTGAATTCACATCGCTAACCTGATCGTTTACTATATTTTATAGATGCGCCAAATTTGTTTGTATATTATTAGCTTAAAAACCTAATAAGTATCCCCTAAACTTTTATATCCGATACTTAAGACAGTATATTATTTTGTCTAAAAATATTGGATTCGCGCTCAAAATATTTGGCATTCATGTTTTCTTTTTCTTTCGGCACAGGTACATTTGATTAAAATCGTGTTAGCCGCATGTTTGGTTTTCGATTAATTCCGGAGTAAGTGCGTGCTTCGGCTATGCCCTAAAACTGGTTTAAATCCCTACTGCTTTGCAATGACCATTCCAAGGCGGTGATCCCCGTTTAATCGATTTTGTTTACAGTTGATGTTCTGTAAAAAAAACGGAAGTGGATACTAACCATTATTTCTGTATTTCCTGTTATCTTTTTTTATTTAATTGTTGTTTGATATGATTTTTTTCTGCTATGAGGTTGAGTGGCATTCGAACTGAAATATAATGTGTTAACATCTGGACCTAGTCTGCGGTTTTAGTTCCCATGTAAGTTATGGTTTGCATTTGATATTTATTGACCGTTCAAAGGCGGTTAACCCACTTTTTTCATATGTGTTTTATCGTCTGTTTTTGTATTTTGTCTAAGTGTTGGGAAAATTGATCACTTGTTATAAATAAAGCACCCTTTAGTGCTTATTTAAGTTTTATATTTAAACTACTTCAGAATGAAGAAACAAACAAACAGGTAATTCGCATGTAATGGTATAAATAACGCACGACCATTTTGAAACTAGACTGTTCGGTTGTTATTTGGCAGATTTCTCGAACATTTAATCAAATTAGTTTCGTTCATGAAACCATTTTGGTGTATTTATTAAGGACACTTAAGCGGTTTTATTGTTCACTTTGTCCGCTTCATGAATAACCAAAGAAATGAAGCTCAAACGTCAGCTTTACCGAAACAAACTCTGTTGCTCGGTACAACTCAATTTGCATCAGAATACTTGTTCGGCTATTATCCAGACTAAATTACAAGACAAACAAACACGGAGGGAAAATACAACTGATCGTTTCTCCGACATGGTATTCGAGAAACTGCTGCGAAACGAGTCCAGAAATAAAGCACCATCAATCGCTTCACGGTGGGCACAAAGCAACACGCATCACATGTTGTAGCTGAACTGAAATTGCAGATATATAGCAGAAGATAAATAGCAGAAGATAAATAACTTGTGATATTAATATTTTGCATTTGCAGCTTCCCTTTAAGAAACAAAGCTATTGGTAATTTTACTCTATTTCAAACTTAAGTTACGGAAACTGGTTTATCAGATTTGTTTTAAATGTTCGTAATCAAGATATCCTCTTTGTCAGAACTCCCATCAAATAAAGTCCTACAACCGATGATAGTTAAGGTAAATAAAGAACGGTTGAAGAGCTTTGTCATTTTGAAATAATTTTCAATGTGTTAAATGTGTTTATAACCTCATATTAGTGGGGTTATTAAATCATCAAAACTATTACGGAGTATGTCGTTTGTCAAAAAGAAACAGTGACGCTCTACTGCATTGAGAACATAGTTTGATGGCATAATATGCCAATTGAAATTGTTTATAAGTAAACTACATTGTCAGATTTGATTGATTCAGTTCATGTGGAGAAAAAAACATTTCCTATCCCATTTTGATGATTGTCGACAATTGTCGATTATTCATAGTTCTTCAAGTTACGTAAAGAAAGCAAATATGAATATTTTGCTCACATAATTATCACCCCAAAGTGTTAAGGTAAAATATAGGTAAAACTCGTCATGTTGGACCATATTCATAATCTGTATGAACTATAGACTATAACCTCGTACGCAAAGTCGTGGTTATTCGTTTAGCTTAAACACACTTTTTAACGAGTATACTTTGACGAGTGTTGCAAAACAAACAATGCCAAGTTGTATGGCTTCTTCAAAGCATTGGATTGACAATCCAGAATGAATTGGCAGCCTGACAGTCAATTGTTTAAAAGAAGCATAGCATTAGGATTTACATGTCTAGATAAAGCAGGTAGCGAATTTAATTGCAATAGCAGCTTTATGCAGCCTTTTCAACGTGGTATGTGGGTGTTCATTTGTTGTACATGAGGCATAATTTTGCTTTTGATTTAGATATATATTTGCAAAACGGCAAACTGCCTAAAATAAATATGTTTGATGGTGTTTGTTTATCACTTCTAGAAACGCATTGTATATTAAATTAAATGTTGGACATCTGCAGTGGATGGAAATTGTCTTTATTATGTTGTTCAGTTATGAAAAGATGTTAAACATCGCATAGAGGTTGTTAAGCTTGGCGAATTTGTAATTCAAGCAGCACTGACCGAAACAGTTTAAGCGATGGCATGAAATTGAATACATGTAAATATCTCAAAAACATTATGTTTTGCATCAGTTTTGACTTTGGAAAAGATACCACATCTCTTTTATAAAACAAATATGTTAAGACGATCCTTTAGTCGTTTATGGTAGAACTGGATGCCATTATAACATGTAAATGCAAGCAAGAAATAAAACTGAAAAATTCGGTCAAAATTACAATTAAATAGAGTTTTATATCTAAACGATAATGTCAAAAGACTCACCGGTGTAGATGTAGACCGTTGGCTTTTTAATGCCCGCTGCATGCACAGTTTTTATTATATGTTTTTGTTTGGTGTATAGCATTACTACAATTACCAATAAATAGCTCGTATTTATCTCAGAACTGCTTGTGGAATGTAGCTGTAACAACAGCCGCACAAGTATCGCAAATAGTTGAACCATACTAGTCCTTTGTGAGGATAATAATAGAGCATGAAAGAAATTTACTAAGTAATGTTTGTTTTACAGACGTCATATACAGATCGGGTTGGTCGTTTGAAAAGGCATTTGGTAATGTCATTGTAAGACTTTATGCTGCCATAATTTGTGTCATGTCTGTTGGCATTTGGTTCTGCTATGTGTAATTTGATCAACGCAATTAAATTAGATAAGTGGGGTTTCTATATCGTATAAATACAGGAATTATGTCTAGTAAACATACATGTTCGTAGATACAAACCCTCATGTTTTAGCACGTCATTATGATAGAAAAGTACATCATAAAAGATCGTAATTTAAACAGGTATTGTACATTTTTATTCAAATATATGAACGCACTTTTGTAGAAGACGAAATCAGTAATTTAGTCAACAAAAATAACACATGTGACATAAGGTAGATGTTATAAGATGTTAAGAGTAAAAAGTGCCATATCTTTTGTATTCAACCAGTTCTATGTTGGTAACTTTAGTAATGTAAAAATCAGTTTAGCTAACATGGTCAATCGTTGTGATTGCAACTCAAATTCTTGAATTAAAAAATAAACAGGTATAACATACGATGTTCTAATTCAGTATGAAGGAGGACAAAACAACATGCGAAATAGGTGAATACTTTTCAACTAATTCAGTACAACCCTGTTACATAATAGAAGAGTGTGAACCACCTCAAATATTACCCACAGAGCATTGCGAAACAAGTGTGTGAAAATGCAAATCTGTCTTCTATTGGCATAAAACACATTCCGTGAACGCAATTATAAAACCAAATGAGAAACATAGCATTCATAATACAGTACACACGGCATTTGTTATGTTGTTCTGTTTGTCTATCAATCTACAGCGAAAACACATATTTCTGTTAAATCGCCCATGCAAAAGAATTCCTTGAAACAACATTTCTTTTTTTTCTTTCTTGTTTGACATAGTGTTACTATAAATATTCATACTGAACATCTGTGTACTGAATTTGGCGTAGCATACATGGACTGGGAATATCTATTTTTTAGCATGTGCATTTCATGTGACTGTGTGAATTCAGTGCAACCTATGAATACAATCAAAAAAGAAATAATTAATTCAATTAAGAATCATAGCAAATTAATCAGGTTAAAAAGTGACCTTTGCACAGACTAGCCCGTTAGAAAATAGTTAGCGCTTTGTGAAAACATTTAAAAATTAAGACACAATATTATTCTCATGTGCTGACCGCTCGGTGGTCTTAAGCTTCATTTAATAAGAGTCTTTTCTTATTTGCTTGTGGAGCGCACCCAGTCTATAACAGAGCAAATAACAATCAATCTTAATTGGTTCATAAGTGATTTCTCTACCATAATTTTTTTTAGAAGAAAAACAAACATTTTCTTATTATTGGTCAGGTGTATGAGTTATAATTCGGGTTTCCAAGTGAGGGCTTTCAAGATATTGCATTTTTATTTAACATTTACGATGCTCACTAATACGTCATAATATGAAATGAACTATTCACATAATCACATATTCGCCATACAAGATATTTTAAACAATTACGAACTCTGTAATGTATTGCAAAATAATAATGATATATTTTCAAGATTAGACTACATACTGCATGAGCAAATAAGAAGTAAATGCCCTAGATTAAAAACATGAGTAATGTCAAAACATTTCACATGAATTTGATGAAAACTATCACAAACTGAATGCGAAAACAACGAATCTTCGCACGACCGAAAATATGTTAATTCGTCTTAGTCTGTTTTATATCTTAATAACAAGATATTTGTTCATAATCAATGGTTTTTTTACAGGCATACTAAACACGTATGGCCTTCGCATGAGTGTCTGGAGCAGCAAAAAAGACGCTACTAACCCTGATATTAAACAATCCGTGGTCACGACCAGAGCATGTGCTCTCTCAATATCATGAAGGTATTGTTATCATTGAGCAAATAAACTTAGCGGATTTTGAAATGTTCTTTCCACGATAATAAAATAATTTGACCGACTCGTATATCCAAGGCATAGCTGATGTACGATGGATTTTTTTTCCTTGTACATTTCCTAAGTTAAGCTTATGCATACTTGTTGGTCTTGTTACCGTGTATATATCCTGTGCAAAGCTAAGAAATGTTTTGTTATACATGTTATATTCCAGTAAACATTTCCCTTCTTGACAAAGCTTATGTGTTCGTTTCAAGTTTATATTGTATCATGTTCAGTACAGTACAGTTACATCTGTGTATCTAAATGAACATAGTTGAGTACATTGTTAACTCTACTAAACACAAATGGTAGCATGTCGACATCCAGGCTTAGTTTCTATTGTTAATAACCAAANACACTTCCAGCGTTCTTTCTGAGCACAGAACAGTTAACTACCGGATACGATCAGGGCTTTTTTTCATTGTAGAGCTTTATGGTTAGAGCAAGGAACGACAACTGGAAAGAGATATATAGTTATGTAGTTGCTGAAGTGAAACATGCTTATTAATAGTAAATAATAATTTGATATTACTGGCATTGTGTCTTTCTCAGCAAGTTGTGCTAATTGCAAAATCATTAACCATAGATTTATTGTTTGCATACCTTACCACAATTACAGCTAATATTCAAACACATCGCCCTATAATTAGATTTAAATAATGTGCATTGACTAACTTATTTTCGTTTATTGCCGGTTCCTTTCTCGACCTTCCCCGTATGAAGTATTCTAAAGCGTAGGTTGTACAGAATTTCTACAGAAACGGAAGATTATAAAAACAGTATCTCACTGTGTAGATAAGAAACACAAATCTTCAGAAGTGTAAGAATATCGTAAACACATTGTGAAAGGACAAGGGTAAACTCCTCACATTTCTGGCAGTATTCATAAGTAAGGATGTGTATTATGATAAATCTATCTGCATTGATGTTCACGCAAAAAAAAACAGTTAGGCACGCAAACGAATTTCTAAGTTGCAATGAAAAGTAATATTGTGTCTAATAATAAAAACCAAACTACTGTAATTATGTAGTTTATGTATTGTTTTATTGAAATTAAAGATAGTTTGCGTCTATATCCATTGTGTTTTTCAATAATAGCGTTAACTTGAATACAGTAATCACTGTGCTACAGTGTCTATTCCATCACTATTTAAATTGTAAAAGTAACTCATCTAATTTGTTCGCATGTTTCTTTAATTTTAGTTTTGCATTGCAATGCATGTGGCATAATACCATAGTTACTGTTATTGTCTTACAATTGAAAACAAAAACAAAATAATATTATGAGTATTAATTCATTTAAATGATGGAATATTTATTCTCATAAAAAGGCGCTCTTATGCCGGAGTATAATTAAATATGGCACGGTGGTAATAAACCGCTCTCCTTTGCTCAGAAAAAATGTCACTTAACAGGAATTCCACATCGGAATGTCTTTGAACACTGGTTATATTATTTATTATTTTACAAATTACTATCGCTACCACTCAACAAAAAACGCCCATACAACACCATAAAACTGATAGCATTAGGGTGGGTGTGTGTATGTGTGTGTATTTCAAAGTTTATGAGGTCTTTCCGCGCCTGAGGCTGCATTATGTGAGGACCGGGAGGGTGTCTCAGCACTCTTACCTAATTAACTGTTCACAAACGTTGGGAAGAATGTTGTTCAATGAAAGATATTTTTAATTTTGTTGTGTTCTTGTGTTTTGGGAGAAAGCCTGGGTACCCAGAGAAAACTTCACCTGTCCGGTATGGTGAACACCAACCACATGCTTCCGGGAACGGGAAGGTTGGATTACCGTGTGCTGTTAAATTAACAAAACGTTTATGAATCAGCTGATAGCAATACAAATTCCTTAGAAAGATAATGCAACACACAGTTAGCGGCCGTTTCCATTTTTAATGTAGGGCAGTGTTGGTTGCCGTCATAAAACTGAATCATTTATTTCTTATTGAATCGTTCGTTTATATGAGGTTTTGTAAATGCATGAAACAAATTGTTTAACATTTTAATAAATTTCAATCAACGTTAATTAGCATGTTTGTTTACAGAATTGTACGTCGTTTAACATGGAAGTCACAGTGTTCTAACTCTGCCACTTGAAATACGTTTTATGCTGAGTTCTGGTGAATATTTCTGGACGAGTTTGTAAACGTAGTATGTAGCAATATAACTAAAAAATTGAGTTTTAAACGTTGTTTAATTGATTAAGTATCGTTGCAGACTCCCTTTATACCAATGTAAGCCATGCTATCACCCTCTCCGTCTAATCACTAGTCAGTTATGTGTGAAGTATTTTCGGAAATAGAAAAAAAGATGTTGTTTTAACGACAATCATAGCGTCATTAATTTGGAAGTTCAGTCTTCAATCCTTAATAAATTAATTTTTAAACAGGATTCAAAAAGGATTTAAACAAACAATATAGTCATATTTAAATGTGTGTGATTAACAGATCACGTTAAATAATATAGTGATTTAAAAACCAAATGGTCACTGTATTTCAGATGAGAAACATTTGGATGTCACTCATTTTGGACTCAAGTGTCACAGTTTGTTTCTGGAATTGACACTGTTTTGGGGGCCCATTGTTTACTATATATGTCACCCAATACTCATTTTGTGTCCAGTGACATTTAGCGGGAACATCAGTGTCTTATGAACATATTTTAGATATAAATTAATTCAATACGAGGATTGCCAAACTTAGCTTTGCTTTTAATACATGTATGCACCTTCCACTTTCCAAAATGTACTCAAACTGAAATACTTAAAAATAGTCTGAATCCTCCCTCATCGTTGCAAATATTGTGAACACTAAATATATTACCAAATAGATTTATATTAAATTTACAATTGTGGATGTTGCTGTTGTTAATTAAGATAAACTAGATATATAATCATAAAATAGAGAGATTACAGCCTTAATAATATCAAATTAAAACCAAAAATCAAACAGGAAAAACATATCCTTTCATTACAATTCTTAAAATGAAGAAATCCCTAAGAAGCTGATAACCATAAGACCCCTTCAAAGTCAGAAAAAAATACTTTTTTCTGGTTTACACCTACATGTTACCTGTATTCAATTGTTGAATGGTTATGCTTATTTTGGTTTATTTCATTAGTTTGTCTAAATACAGCAATATTCATACACCTTTCATCAATATTCACTAACATATCTTACGTGTACTTGATTTAAGATGCATCATAAACTTTATTTTTTTCATTTTGTGCGAGAAATATTAACTATAATATCTAATTTTATCTAAAAATTCGATCGTTCATTATAATTATCGTAAAGTTCCTGTAAACACTCTTAATTTGTATTTCAGAAATATATTGAACTAACCAAAGTTACAATAGTCAAAGCTCTAAAAAAAGTTTAAAAAAAAAGGCAAATAAAAATGGTAATCATTGAAAGCTTCCAAATAACTACCTATAAAGTAACATGCAATCTTTAAAAACATAATGTGTATCAAGTACCAACAAAATGATTACGACACGTGTTCAACGGTTATTCATATCCCAGAAACCTCCGACCTACAATTAGTGAGCTTCCAAAAACATCAGACCCGGAACATACTGCTAATATAGTAGGATTGCTATGTTTTTGTAAAACAAAACAACATTCTAAAATGTGCAATCTGTTGAAACTTTTGGGACATCAGGTGTTCGGTTATTTAAAAACAAAAGAGGTTATCAAGTAATACTGCTTGGTCCCACGAATTTTCGGTCCGTGTTCAAAAGACTCCTCAGACACTAGATTTGCTAGGAACACAATGTACAAATTTTCGTTGTCGCTACATTACATACCGCGAGGGAAATGGCTGGCGAAAAGCTATTGTCATAAATATTCACCAGCAAACTAATGACCAACACAAACTAAGTCATAATTCGCTTGCGTACTTTCGCCTACGTCGAAACAAAACATATCAAGAAGTGAAACTACATTATTGCTCGTTGGAACACAATTTGCAAAAAATAATACTGTCTTGTTTAGATAAGTTGGACAAAAGTGGGGTTAAATTACACGACAAACAAGCACACAGGAAAGCAAAACATGCATTTGCTTCAAGACCACGACATTTGAGAAATAGCTACCCAAAGTGCTAAGTAATTAATCATTACCAGTGAATTCATTGGGTGCACCGATCACACATTATGCACTTGTTGTGGCAGATCTGAACATGCAGATGCATAGCCGTTGATAAACAAATCGTGATAAGAATGTGATGCTATATGCGGCTTCTCTATAATGGACAAACATTAGGGTGATATACATCTATTTTAAAATGTAAAGTACTGCTTGTATGGCTCATATGCCACATGTAATTTATCATACCCCTACGTTGATATCTGCCTGATAAAGTTGCCTGATATTTTTTTTTATCATACCACTGCATTGATATCTGACTGATATAACGTTGCATGATATATTTTTTTATATCATGTTCAACAGGAAGTTCTTATATCAGTCGATGTGTCATATTACTAAGACTTAACAAAGAAGTTATATTTTATTGTAAAAAATAATCAGATTCATCAAAACAAACAATTTGATACCAAGATGTATTACATTTTATCCACAGAAAGCAACACAAACAGCAAAAAACGTATTTTCCAAATATTTAAAATGAATGTGTAAATGCTGATGACGTCATGTTCGACAGGAAGTTGTTAAATCAGTCGATGTTTGGATGTAAGTCATTTTACTCGGAATGAACTATAAAGTCATCATGTTTAGTAAAATAAAATCAGATTCAACAAAACAAACACTTTGATACCAGGATGTATTATATTTTAGACACAAAAAGCAAACAAAACAGCGAAAAACATATTTTACAAATATTAAGCGCAAGTGCTCATGACGTCATTAGTAACAAGTCAAACGTCAACGATCATATTCATTCCCGCTAAAAATGCAGCGTCGTAGCGATTTTGTTTTAATTATTTCTTTTAAAACGGGGACTTAGAGAGAGGTATGATAAACAGAAAAACAGGTTACTGCCTGATCTTTTTGT
Organism: Dreissena rostriformis; assembly: GCA_007657795.1. Classification (NCBI taxonomy): domain Eukaryota; kingdom Metazoa; phylum Mollusca; class Bivalvia; order Myida; family Dreissenidae; genus Dreissena; species Dreissena rostriformis. The sequence continues at coordinate 68,302 of VMBQ01000491.1, read as the reverse complement.
AATATATCAGGCTCGGCACGAATAAAATAACGGCTCGGCAAAGCCTCGCCGTTATTTTATTCTAAGCCTCGCCTGATATATTACAAAACGATCAGGCAGTAACCTGTTATTCTCTATTTATCATACCACCACATTGATATCTGCTTGATATCCTGTTGCCTGATATCTTTTTTTATATCACGGTCAACAGGAAGTTCATATATCAGTCATGTGTGGAGGCTACTAAGACTTAACAAAGAAGTTATATTTTATTGTAAAAAGTAATCAGATTCATCAAAACAAACAATTTGATACCAAGATGTATTACATTTTATCCACAGAAAGCAACACAAACAGCAAAAAACGTATTTTCCAAATATTTAAAATGAATGTGTAAATGCTGATGACGTCATGTTCGACAGGAAGTTGTTAAATCAGTCGATGTTTGGATGTAAGTCATTTTACTCGGAATGAACTATAAAGTCATCATGTTTAGTAAAATAAAATCAGATTCAACAAAACAAACACTTTGATACCAGGATGTATTATATTTTAGACACAAAAAGCAAACAAAACAGCGAAAAACATATTTTACAAATATTAAGCGCAAGTGCTCATGACGTCATTAGTAACAAGTCAAACGTCAACGATCATATTCATTCCCGCTAAAAATGCAGCGTCGTAGCGATTTTGTTTTAATTATTTCTTTTAAAACGGGGACTTAGAGAGAGGTATGATAAACAGAAAAATAGGTTACTGCCTGATCTTTTTGTAATATATCAGGCTCGGCACTAATAAAATAACGGCTCGGCAAGCCTCGCCGTAATATTATTCTAAGCCTTGCCTGATATATTACAAAAAGATCAGGCAGTAACCTGTTATTCTCTATATATCAAGTGAGTAGGCGTTTATATCAGTCAATGGTTGGATGAACCTCATATTGCTCATTACCAAATATGAAGTCATCATTTTCGGTGATATCGAATCAGATATAACAAAACAGACAATTTCAAGATGTCACGATGTATTATATTAAAGACGCAAAAGAGAAACAAAACGAGCAAAAACGTTTTTTACAAGCATTAAGTCCAAGTGCTTATAACTTCTAAAATAACACGTCAAACTTCATGCAAAATATTCATTCCCTCTAAAATACAGCGTCATACGCCATTATATATTTTTTAATGGAGCACAGAGATATAATAACAAGAAAAGCATGCAACTGTCCGATCGGTTTGTCAAGCTTTGTCGTTATTTTATTCAACGCCTCATCCGATCTGTAACGAGCCGATAGGGCAGTAACCTGTTATTCTCTATTTATAATATAATTTTGTTTTTAACTAAGCATTAAATTAGATCTCAAATATCAAGAACAGAAGAAGAGAACAGAGAGGATTTTTTTTTTGTACATTTGTTTTATACATCTTATCACAAACTGTTTTGGTAAATTATAAACATCGAACTAAGTGTTTGGGTGAAATGCTTAACAGTTAGTAAAGGTGGATCATGTTCAAAACTTTTTTAATAATAACATTTCGATTTAGTTCCATTAACTGCTGGTTATTCGTAGTGCTTAAACAACACCGTTTCAATGATAATACTTATACGTTTGTTGCAAAACAAAAATATTGTAAACAAGTGACATATTTGTTCACAGACTTTGATTAATATTCCAGAGCCCAGTGGCAGTTAATTGTTTTAAGGAAGCATACCATGAAGATTTACTTGTCAAGATAAATCGGTCATCAACTTTAATAGTATTTGCAGCTTGAGTGTAGACATGTCGAGCTCAAAATCGTGTTGTGATGGTGTTTATTAAGAGTAAAAACTAGATTAATTTTGGTTGAGATTTCATTGCGCGTAATGACTTAATGCCTAAAAGAAAAGTTGAGTTTTGGGTTTTCGTTATGTGTAATAAAACAATGAAGGGAAACTGCGTTAATTTAATTGTTTAAACACTGGGTGGGAACATGTCTTAAATATTATTTAATTATGAAAACGTTGTAACAATTGCATAACCGATTTTTACGTTTCATATTACTAATGTACTCAGTGCCAGAAACACCAGATGGTAGCGATGATTCGATGGTGTTTAATACACTGTTTCGGTAACATGACGGTGCAATCAGTTGTACTGTATCTTGCAAGTACATTGTATAAACATGCGAGAGCATAACCCAGTTAGTATATGTATGCATTATGTCTATCCACTGTAGCATATTTTCAATAAGGATATCAAAATAAAAATATAAAACTTGCCTGATAACACGTTAAAGTGAAAAACTAAAATAATATAAAAGCTCATAGAATTATTTAGTGGCAATAAAACTGTACCCGTTAACATCTCCCATACTCTGTAATGCAATATCAATATGTACGGTGCCGATAGCGTCGTGATGAATTGCAGATAAAGTTAAGAGCAAGAGTGGTTTCACAGACCTTGACACGGCAGAATGTTGGTAAAGCAAAGTGGAGACTAAAGTGAATGGGTGGTGCCAAAGCGATATCTTTAGTTAAAATCCAAATATATATTTTTTTTAAATATCTTGTTTATTTCATTTTAAAATATGATTTTTATGTTCAAACAAACGGTTTGCTTTACACACCAAAGTAGATAAGCTTATTCCATTGTGACTAAAAACAAAATAGTTGTAAACAGCACAAAAGATTCAGTTCTTGTTTATACCATATGGGAGAAAGGTTTGTCAGTAGAATGGACTGTACTTTAAAAAGTACAGAATCAGAAGAAAGAGAAATCTCGAGACGAAAACTGAAAACTGTTCATGGGAATCGGTCAATTGCAACAAGAAAAGGATACATCTACCATTACATTTCATACAATTGTATATTTTTGCAGCGACACAAAATGGTCTTGCTTACACGCATACCACTAATACTGTTCTGTGTAATGAAAACACATCTGATAGTAGATGTACATGTCGTAGCTCCGGTCAAATATGTTAATATAATAACAATTTAACACTACTGATACTTTTGCTAATTGAAAGTCAAACAACATCATTCACTGCAAGTTTATTTTCCAGATCCACTATTAATAGTCGTGTTCATTGCCCGATGATAGGCTTTAGATAATTTGCTGTTAATATGTCATATATAACGAAACAGGCACTTCATGCTTGAATGTCAACTCCTGAGATATCGCATGTATACACAAGCGGTGGGAATGTCGCCGAATTGTTTGTCTGCAATATAAGTATACCAGTAATAGTTTGCAGTCCTAATAAAGTCTGCATGAACTTCTTAAAAACTTGTTTTCCATTTTTTGTATATATTTTATATACATGTTAAACGATAAATGATGTAATTTAAAAAAGGGAAACGCACGTAGGTTGCCGAACGATGAACTTCTGCATACACAAAACTGTGCGTATTATGTTTTTAAAAACGAATGCATCCCTGGTTAGTATCAACTGAGATAAATCATTCGAATACTGAAAAGTCTTATGTTGTGAGTAGAAAGCCGTCGAATGTTTACCTTCGCTCTAAAACCATTAAATAACTTGCCATGAAAACACGTGGTATTGTTTACACCCGTCACACATTATTTACATCCTGTCAAGCGCAGGATGACACAGGGCAGGACAGTAGGTTAAAGATCACTTAAAGATTTATATGCAAATATCTAAGCGCCATTGTTGACTCGTAAATTTAACTCCGACCAAAACGTCATCCTGTATTTACTACAACGAATGAAAGCAACGGGCAGACAATGTTTATAAATACAAAATAAAGCACCAACGCAAATAAATTAGATAGTTCAGCCAGGTAAAGAGTGTCGGATATTTATCACAAGTCACACCGGATTGTACGTATTGACTGCGACCTGCGATAAAAGCGTATAGGGTAAATGCAGCATTATCAATGGCTGATAATACTGTCTTTATTTATAGAACAGAACAGAACACATCGTTTATTTCACCCATGTTTACAAAATATGCAGTAAGGGCAATATAACAAAGCAAGATTATTTAGTAAATTATAAAAGAACTAATTATAACAAAATTATGTTGATGTATATATATTTCAAACTCTGTGTACAAGTTAAATCCTCAGAGTGTGAAGCATCTAAACTAGCACGAAATGGATATGCTTTTTAAGACTCGACATAATAATTATATGGACACACAAGGAAAACTGGAAAAAAATAAAATAAAATGTTGCTGTATGGTGCAACGTAACCGGACATCATTCCAGTCTATGCCATACGCACTTTCCACAGTTTTTTCGCGTTTTAGTATGCTTTTGTCTGACTGGTATAAATCTTATGTTGGACGAAATAAAACAATGCATAAGCGTTTTTTTCAAACAGTTTTATTTAACATTCAGGAATAGTCAACAATCGCACAAGTATATCTATATTCCCGCTCAATGATCCATTTTGTTCATGAATTGTAAGATGAAGATTTTAAAGATTCAAAACAATTGTTGGGAATTTGTACATGTTACGACGCTTTCGCGCCATTGCGCGGAACGTCACGTGACGTTAACGTCATATCTGTAAGTATGTTGTTTGATACATTGAGAGTTAAATAGATTCATAACTAGACACAACGCTTTCTTCCTTTTATACGATCACAATACATTTTGGTGTCGTGACTTACTAGTCAAGAGTCGAACAAATGCAAGAACAAAAGCATATCACCGTCTACATTATTGACCGCATCTGAGCTACTTGATGCAGAGAAAGTATGCATATCGAGTGTTCAACTCTCTTCATTTAAAGAAGAAATTCAATGTCTTCGAGATGGCCATTCACGAGCGACACTGGTGAAACAACTGAAATTGTTTATTTATGATAGGGGCTTACTGCGCTGTGGAGGACGTATACATAATGCCCCGGTTACAGAGACTGTGAAGTTTCCGTATCTTTTACCACAGAGACATACATTCAATCGACTAGTGGTGATGGACGCTCATGAAAGAATTCTACATTCTGGTCCAAACTCGACAGTGACTTTTATACGTCAGAAATACTGGATTCCTGCAATTAGACGATGTGTACAGCATGTGCTTAAGAAATGCGTGCCATGTAGAAGAGTTGTAGGCAAGCCATACTCTGCACCGGATCCACCACCGTTACCCGCCGTGAGAGTGGAAGACGCGGACCCATTCACTGTGACTGGTGTTGACTTTTCCGGCGCGTTACAGGTTCGTGGTACAGACGGTCAGGACACGAAGGCATACATTTGCCTGTTTACATGTGCTTCCACCCGTGCAGTACATCTGGAGCTGGTACCCGATTTGTCCACAGAGACGTTCTTGCAAGCTTATCGCAGATTCTGTAGTCGACGATCAGTACCGCGGATGATGATTTCAGACAATGGAACAACATTTGTAGGTGCAGCGAACCAAATTAAGAATCTTTTCGCGTCCGAGAGAATCCATACGGAACTGAGCAGAAGAGGAACAGAGTGGCGTTTCATCATCAAACGTGCTCCATGGTATGGAGGCTGGTGGGAGCGTTTTATTGGGTTAACGAAAACGTCTATCAAGAAAGTGCTAGGACGCTCTTACGTTGACTACCATACGTTATCGACTGTGATCACGGAAATAGAAGCTATTAAAAATGATCGACCTCTGACCTACATCAGCACCGCGCAGAGTGACTTGCAGCCGCTGACCCCTTCTCATCTTGTTTCCGGTCGCCGAATCACAATGCTAACCCACAGTCGTGACGTGGATTTGGATCCTCAAAATATCATCACCAGAGGGAACATTTCCAAACGAGCGCGAATGCAGCAAAAACTTATCGACGATTTCCGCTGCAGATGGAGAAGAGAATACCTCACAGCTTAACGCGAAAACCAGCGGAATTCCGGGCGTAATCAGCAGACGATTAAAGTTGGCGACATCGTCATGGTACACGATGAAGGTCCACGGTTACGATGGAAATTGGCAAGGGTCGAGGCGCTCATCCAAGGCAACGACGGACGAGTACGAGCCGCAAACATTCGGACTGACGGGGGAATTACGAATCGCCCAATCACCAAACTATATCCATTGGAGGTCGGAGACGACTCAGTGCCATAAATTGACTGATACATGTTGTAGCGAAAGACAATAATCGTGCTAAGAATGCTTCGTTTCAAATGCATTTTCGTCCTTGATATAATATTAATGTTGAATTTATAAAATTATTTGTTTAATGCTTCGATATTTTAAGTGCATATTGTTGTATTTCTATGTGTTTATTCACATTTTGTGGCCCCGAGTATGTTGGGAATTTGTACATGTTACGACGCTTTCGCGCCATAGCGCGGAACGTCACGTGACGTTAACGTCATATCTGTAAGTATGTTGTTTTGATATATTGAGAGTTAAATAGATTCAGAACTAGACACAACGCTTTCTTCCTTTTATACGATCACAATACAACAATATTAGCATAAATATGAAATTTAAATTGACTGACCAGTTCGTAAATGTACATGGCACTCATGCATTGGAGAAGGTTATAAGGAGCATACATGCAACCATTAAAAAAAATACATTTGCCGTTTCCCCGAAAGATTATTCGGACATATAATAATGTTAGACATTATTTACTTCTTGTCAAACGTCAAGTGAAAAGGTCATGAGAAATGCGGTTAAAGACCACTGAACTATTAATTAAGGCATTTCTTAACCCAAATGTTTACTCGTTTGTTTACGATGCGTGTTAGTGCCCATTCATGCATGAGAGTCAAACGGCTTGTTGATTACATACATTATTATAAATGGAGCAATTATCGTTACACATACACCAAATTTATAAACAATATACGATGTGTACGTGTTTTATTTCCTTAAATACGTATATATGTAAGCCATTCTTTAGGCACTTTTTACGCAGAATACTTTACGCAAATTACTACGTCAAAAGTGTTTGCTTACAAAAGCCGAAAGTACGTTTTGGTTAGTTAGGCTACTAGTATTTTTCGTTACAACTCAATTAGCATCATAGTAATTTCTTGTTTACATATTCTGCGATTACCGGGATTAAAATACAAAAAAAAACAACGGAAAAATAATAAGTTGACAGTATCTTCGATAGCATGGTATTCTAGAAACTCCTTCACAAAGATTCCAGTAATAAATCAATAACAATCTTCAAATGTTGTTGCACCGTACACACATGTGTCACTTTTTGTTGCGGATCTGAACATGGTGATACATAACAGTGGATAAAACAAATCGTGATAAAAACGTAATTGCAACTGCAACACACATTAAATTAATACATATATAATAAAATATCAAAATCTGGTCACTGTAACTTTTGTTGTCTGAGAACATGGTATGTTTTCCGAATTGCATTTGAAAACGTAAAACAAAATAATCGTATAATATGAACTTGGTTTATGTGAAAAAAAAACAGTTTTTTTTTATTTTGAGAAATCTAGATAACTCCCTATGTTTAATAGTTGATAAAATACCAAGATATGTTCTGGAGCAAAAAAAGTTTGCGTACATAAATCATTTTTAAAAAATGCAACACATTTAACCCACACACTACATTATAATTACTATTAAACGTGAACACACCCATTGAAATTATTAAAATTGAGGGTGAAGGCTGAACAGTAAGTCATGATTGATCGTATTCATAATCAATGAACAATTTAAACGTTTGAGCCAATGCCATTTACTGGTTGCTATTCAAGTTGCTTGAAAAAAAGGTTTTTTAATAAAAACAAGTTAAATTGATATGTTGTTCATACGAAGTTGTCTGTTGCTCCAGAACAAAACGACAGTTGCTTTTAATATTAGAGGGAAGCATAGCGTGAATATTCTAGTCTAGATAGAACAGGATGCAATTGAAACAATATTCGCAGCTTGTGTACAAATATGAAGTTATTGTGTGGGTGTTTATTTTGTTTTAGATTGAGAATAATTAAAATGTGTACAATTTAATAGAGTTGCGTACGTTTGGCGGAATTTAAAGTTATGCATCAATGCAAGAACCACATACTGTTACTGTTAGATCGTTGGTTTGATGACATTCAGTGCATTTTATCAGGTGTTAAATCAGTAATACTCCTTCAAGTGCCTCTTACATACAAACGCGACTCGTGCATTGGAAGTCTGTAAGCTCAACCTTTTGTTTCATTTGGTTTCCGTAGTCGTTTACGAGGAGCCTAGGACCGGATGAACTATTATGATGACGAGACAAACGAGGATTTATTGCAAAGCACATACTTACTATTTTAAAGGCGAAACAAAGAGACATTATTTGTTCATGCATTATTCCAATTCAATGGTAAATGTTTACTTAAGGATGTCATATTAAAAATATTCTTTAGTTACCGAACCAGTTCTATTGAAACGTTCCAACGTAAATAAAAGCCCGTTAGTTTATTCATTGTAAACATAATTCACGTTATTCTTATCCTGTAATGCAATATCAAACTTCGTTGTCTCGATAGCGTCGTGATGATTTAAAGATGCGGGTTGGTTTTATTAAACTGTTTTCACAGGAATGTTGGCAAAGCAAAGAAGGAACTAATGTAAAATGTTAATACGCGCTATCTATAGTTTCAATCCAGATTTGATGTATTATTTTAACAATATCTCGAGTGATAGAGTTCAACAATATTTGAATTAAAACAAAGGGTGTCTTATGCTTTTCTCACTAAAATAAATGCTATCGTGTTGATTTAAAGTATGATTACAAACGCAATCGTTTTATCATCGTCGGAACCCACGTTTACTCAATTGCGCTATAAAATGTGTTTTAATTGATAGTGGGATAACTGTCTTTTAGTTGGGTAGTAATGTGTTTATGAATAACGTTGCTTGTCCAACGCCCCACAAAAATTCGTGCAATGAAGCGACGCATTATTTAAACAGTTACAAGCAAGCGGTTTTGCCTTGTCGTATGTTTCGTTAACTGTTCGCTTTTGGCGTAATTACTGCAATCCGACAAAATGATCGTTGCTTTCATGACCTCGTTTGATGAGTGTTGGAAAGAGAAGTATAATTTCATTGGTTATTGGTTTATCAGCCTGTTCTCCATAATGTGATGACAACCAAATGTATACCATTGGTTACGACGATGTAGATTTACTTTAAACCACAAAATATTTTACAACCCAGAAACCACCCAGCGCTCATTCTGAGCTTACTTCTTACCACACAAAACAGTAAGCTATCATAGTTTAAGGAATTTCCATTGTTGAGCTTAATGGTGAGATCAACGAGCGACAACTCTGGAAGGAGATATACAGTTATGAAATTGATGAAGTTAAACATGCTTATTAATAGTTAATATTTTGATATGACCGGCAATGTGTTTTCTCAGCAATTTTGCTAATTGGATTACAAAATCGTTTACCATAAGTAATTGTTTGGATCCCAAACCAGAAGAACAGCTTATATTCACGTACATCGCCCAATGGTTCGTTTAAACGAATTTGAATTGACTAACTTATTTTCGTTTATTGTGGGTTCCTTTCTCGATCTCTACCGTATTAAGCATTCCACCGCGTAGGTACGGCATAAACTTTACATAACAGAAGCTCATAAAAACATGATATCATTTCGTAGATAAGAAAAGCAATGCTTCAGAAGTGTATCATATTAGAATATCGTTAACACATTATAATGGGGAAAAAGTAGCTCCTCACAGTTCATAGCATTATACATAAGTAAAGATCTTTATTATGATACACCTATCTGTACTGATGTTCACGTAAAAAATACAGACAGGAATGCAACCGAATTTCTTGGTTGTATGGAAAAGTAATATTGTATCTAAAAAGGCACTTTAATGCAACAGTATAATTAAATATGGCACTGGGTTAATGAGCTGGTCTCCTTTGCTCAGAAAAGATATAACTCATCCAGATTTTAAACATCCGAATGCCTGTGAACACTGGTTATATAATATATTATGTTACAAATCGCAACGCCTACCACTCAACAAAAAACGCCCATACACTTCCATAAAACCGAAGTATTAAGGCTAGCAAACCGCGTGCTGTCAAACAAACAACACATTTATGAATAAGATGATAGCATTACTTATTCCTTAGAAAGATAATTCAATGAAGAGTAACCCGGCCGTTTCCATGTTTTAAACAAAGGACACTGTTTGCTGTCGTCATAAAAAGTCATCATTTAATTTTGATTGGTATTGATTGCGTATATGACTTGGTTAAAATTCCTGACAAAATGCAATTGGTTAGCATTTTATTAAATTTCAAGCATTGTAAATTGGCATATTTGTTTTACAGAGTTGTACGTCGTGTAACCGTGTTTAAAAGTCAGGGGTTCCAACTCTGTCCCTTGATAAAACGTTTTATGCTGAGTTCTGGTGAATATTTCTCGACCGACGAGTTTGTAAATGTAGTATGTAGCAATATAACTGACAAATTGAGTCTATAACACTGTTTGCATTGATAAAGTATCATTGCAGGCGTCCTTTCTACCAATGTAAGCCATGACCAATGTATCATCCTAACAATATTATCACTGGTCGGTTATGTGTTTTGTATTTTCGGAAATGGAAAATAATCATTCTATTTTTCGATTGGATTAAGACGATTTTTTTTTCTGCACTAAACCATAAGTGTACGTTTGAAATTACATAACTAAGACAAAGTAAGCAATCTTATGTTCCATTTACATGCCACATTACTACAGTAGGACATCTAGGTCATAAGTCACTTGCGTACTTTCGCCTACGTCGAAACACCAAAACATAATACTGTCTTGTTTAGATAGTTTTGCCATTAGTGGTATTCAATTACAAGACAAACAAGCAAACGGGAAAGCAAAACATGCACTTGCCTCAAGACCACGAAATTTGAGACATTTCTGCAGAAGTAATTAATCATGGCTAGTGAGTTCATTGGCTGCACCGTCCTCATATGCATCACTTGCTGTGGCGGATCTGAACATGCAGATGCCTAGCCGTTGATAAACATTCGTGAAAAGAATGTGATTCTATATGCGGCTTCTCTATAATTAACAAACATTAAGGTGATAAACATCTATATCAAATTGTATAGTACTGCTTTTATTGCTCATATGTCATTATGTAATTTATCATACCCCTACGTTGATATCTGCCTGATAAAGGTGCCTGATAACTTTTTATATCAGGTCAGTAGGCGTTTATATCTGCCCATGCGTGCAGGTATACGTCATATTACTCATTTCAAACGTGAAGTCATTATTTTCAGTTAAATCGAATCCGATATAACAAAACAAACAATTACATACTAGCATGTATGGTGTTATAGACACAATAAGCAACAAAAACAGCCAAACAAGTATTTTAAAAAATATTTAGCCAATTGCGCCTTAATTGACAGGTCAAACATCATGCAACATGCTATTTCCCGCAATATATTCAGGGTGATAAGCCATTTTATTTTATAATCTTTAAAAATTGGGTCATTGAGGTATGATAAACAAAACAACAGACAGCTGCCATATCGTTTTGTAATACATCATTCTCGGCAAAAATATATAAAAAAGTTTTGCAAGCCACGTGGTTTTATTTTATTCTAAGCCTCACCCGATCTTTTACAAAACGATATGGCAGTAACGTGTTATTCTCTATGTATAAGGTCATGTTTTGTTTATAAGCGAGCATTATAGAACATCTGAAATATCAAGAGGCGAAAATGATTTTTTTAAACATAATGTCTACATATCTTCACAAAATCTGTTGGTTAATAACAAACAAACACAAAGTTCACTTAGTTTACCATCGAACTTATTATTATGGTGGAATGCAGAAAAGTTAGTTATGGTGGATCATGTTCAAAACTTTATAAATGCTATTATGTTGATCTAGTTCCATTAACTGTTGGTTATTCGTGTTGCTTAAAAACACTGACAATACTTCAAAGTGTGTTTTAGAACAAACAAAGTTGTAAACAAGTGACATATTTGTTCACAGACTTTGATTAATATTCTAGATCGCAGTGGCAGTAAATTGTTTTAATGAAGCATGTCATATTTTACTTGTCTAGATAAATCAGGCAGCAACTTGAATAGTATTTGCAGATTGAGTGTAGACCTTTTGAGCAGAAAAGCTTGCTGTTCATTAAGAGCAAAAACAAGTTTATTTTTGGTTGAGATTTCAATTTGCGTAATGACTTAGTGCCTATAAGAAAAGTTGTATTTTGGGTTTTCGTTACGTGTAATCAAAACTATGAAGGGAAACTGTGGTAAATTAAATATTTAAACACTGGGTGGGAACATTATCTTAAATAGTATTTAATTCTGACACAGTTTGTACAATTGCATAGTCGTTCATTACTTTACATATTTGTAATATGTGCATTAGTGCTAAAAACACCAGATGGTAGCATTGGTCTTTAATACACTGTTTCGTTGGCATCACGTTACAATCAGTTATACTAAAGCTTGCAAGTGCACATATAAACATGTGAATGCGTAGCCCAGTTTTCTTATGTCTTCATTATGTGTACGCACTCTAACATTCTATTTTCTATACGAATATTAAAATAAAATAAACATATTACTAGAAACTATGTTAGATTAAAAAACTAAAATAATATAAAAGTTCGTAGTATTATTCATTGGCAATAAAGCTTTATCTCTAAACGTCTTCCTTACTCTGTAAGGCAATATCAATATGTACGGTGCCGATAGCGACGTAATGAATTGTAGATGGGGTTGAGAACAAGAGTGTTTTCACACACCCTTACAGGGCGGAATGTTGGCAAAGGAAAGTGGATAGAAAATTAAATGTGAGAGAAACGCGATATCTATAGTTTAAATCACAAGTTGAGTGTTTTTGTTTTACAATAGCTTGTTTGTTACATTTAAACTCATCAAACTAAAAATAAACGGTATGTTTTACACGCCCAAGTAGATTCGCTTATTCAATTGTGACTACAAACAAAACATTTATTTATTTATTTTTTTGTATATACCATACGGGAGAGTTGCATCAATATAATGGACTATACTCGAAAAAGTACAGAAGCAGAAGAAAGAACTAATACGATCAATCAGATAACAGATAATGTTAAGTCTAATGTTTTGGTACACTCCAACAAATAGTTACCAACGTCCTCAGACGTAGAAATTATTTCAAAGCCGATTTCAACCCAAGTTATAATGCCGTAATGGGGTTTGAACTCATGTCTAGCTTGAGGTGGCTTTTAAATTGACTGATGAAGTCGTTTCGGTAAAACATTGAATATTGCACAGTGATACTACTAGAAAGATATGTTACTTTGGTCCTTCTTTGATCCATGTGTACAGTGCTTGCTATGCTGAGCTTCCTCGAGACAGAAACTGAACACTGTTCCAAGACACTGGTAAAATGAAACAAGAAAAAGAATGCGTCTACCTTTACATTTCATACAGTTGTAGATTTTTTCAGTGACACAAATGGTCAGGCTTACATCAAGACCACCAAGGCTTTTTTCGATGGTGAGAATGTTCTGGGTAATGAAAGCACATCTGATAGAAGATGTTCATTTCATTGTTCCGGTCAAAAATGTTAATATAATAACAATTTAACACGACTGACATTTTTGCTAATTGAAGGTCAAACAATACCATTCACTGCACGTTTATTTTCCAGATTCCATAGTTAATATGCGCGTACATTGCCCGATGATAAGCTTTAGATAATTTGCAGTTAATATTTCATATATTACTAAACAGGCACTTTGTGCTTGAATATCAACTCCTCATAAATCGAATTAAAACACAAGCGATGGGAATATCGGCGAATTGTTTGTCTGTAATATTAGTTTACCATTAATAGTTTGCAGTTAAAATAACGTCCGCGTTAACTTCTTAACAAAAAATCATTTTTGTATATATTTTATATTACTAAGTTGAACTTTAAATGATGTTATTTAAAAAGGGAAACATACGTAGGTTGCCGAACGACGAACTTCTGCATAAACAAAATTACGTTATATGTATTTAAACCGAATGCATCCCTGGTTAGTGTCAACTGAGATAAATCATTCAAAAACTGAAAAGTCTTATGTTGTGAGTAGAAAGCCGTAGAATGTTTGTTTTTTATCTAAAACCATTAAATTACTTGTCACGAAAACACGTGGTATTGTTTACACCCGTCAAACATTATTTACATCCTGTCAAGCGCCGGATGACACAGGGCAGGACAGCAGGTTAAAGATCACTGAAAGATTTATTAGCGAATTTCTAAACGCCATTGTTGACTCGTAAGTGTTTCTTCCACCTTAAATGCATCCCGTATTTACTACAATGAATGAAAGCAACGAGCAGACAATGTTTATAAATACGAAACAAAGCGACACGCAAATCAATTAGATAGTTCAGCCAGGTAAAGAGTGTCGGATATTTATCACAAGTCACAACGGATTGTACGTATTGACTGTGACCTGCGATAACAGCTTAAAGGGTGAATGCACCATTATCACTTGCTGGAAATAACGTCTTAATTTATTGAACAGAACAGAACACAAAAGAACAGAACGTTCATTTAACCCAAGTATTCAAAATATACATTAAGGGCAATATAACAAAGCAAGATTATTTAGTAAATTATAAAAGAACTACTTATAACAAAACTCGTTTGATATATATTTATTTTAAACTCTGTGTAAAAGTTAAATCCTCAGAGCTTGAAGCCTCTTAAGTATCGCTAGAAATTGATATGCTTTTTAAGATTCGATTTAAAGTATATAGACATAATAATTATATGGGCACAAAAGGAAAACTGGGGAACAAATTAAAATAAAATGTTGTTGTATGGTGTAAAGTAACCGGACATCATTCCAGTCTATGGCATCCGCACTTTCCACAGTTTTCCCGCGTTTTAGTATTCGTAACTTAAATATCATTTTGGTTGATTTTTATCAACCTTATGCGCGACGAAATGACAAAATTTAATTAATGAATGAGCGTTTCTAAACAGTTGTATTTAGCATTCAGGAATAGTCAACAATCGCACAAGTATTGCTATAAGATTCCGGACTTAACGGGGGGAAATACTGCATAATAAATCCGTTCCCCTTGACTGTCGTGCGGATCGCGAGATTTCCGAACTATCGAGATCCGGATAAACGGGGGATCACTGTATTATGTTAACACTTTCACGAGTGATAGAGTTAAACAATATTTCATTACAAAACAAACGTTGTTTTATACTTTTCCTACTTAACTAAATGCTATCGTGTTGATTGACAGTATGATTACAAACGCAATAGATGCATAATTGGTCGCAACCCATGTTTAATAAATTACGCTATACAATGGCCTTTTATTGACAGTGGGCTAACTGTCGTTTAGTTAGGAAAGTAACGTGTTCATGAATAAGGTTCCTTGTCCAACGTTCCAAGGAAATTCGACCAATGAAGCGACGCATTATTTAAACAGTTACAAGCAGGCGGGTTTCACCGTGTCATGTTTCGTTACCTGTTCGCTTTAGGCGTAATAACCGCAATCAGACCAAATGCTCGTTGCTTTCCAAACTTCGTTCGATGAGTGTTGGAAAGAGAAGTTTAATTTCATTGGTTATAAGTGTGTCAGCCTGTTCCCGATAATGTATTGAAAACCGAATGTATACCGTTGGTTCATACGATGGAGTTTTACTTTAAACCACAAAATATTAAACGGTCAAAACAGGTCCAGCGCTCTTTCTGAGCTAACGGCTTACCTTACAGAATAGTAAGCCACCAGAGTATAATGAGGCTTTAAGGAATTTCATTGTAGAGCTGCATGGTTAAAGCAAGGAACGACAACTGGTAAGAGATGTACAGTTCCGTAGTTGCTGAAGTAAAACATGCGTATTAATAGTTAATAATTTGATATGACTGGCAATGTGTTTTCTCAGCAAATTTAGCAAAATCATTTTCCATGAGTGTATTGTTTGGATCACAAACCAAAATAACAGCTAATATTTACATAAATCGATCCATAATTATATTTTAATTATTTGCGTTGACTGGCTTATTTTCGTTTATTGTTGGTTCCTCACTCGACCTCCACCGTATTAAGCATTTCATCGAGTAGGTTCTGCAGACATTTAACATAACAGAAGATAATAAAGAGCATTATCTTATTTCGTTGAAAAGAAACACAATTCTTCAGAAGTGTATCATATAAGAATATCGTTAAGACAGTTTGATGGGGAAAACGCAGCTCCTCACAGTTTCTGGTATTATACATAAGTTAGGTTGCTTCTTATGATAGAACTATCTGACTGATGTTTGCGTACACTATCTGACTGATGTTTGCGTTAACTATATGACTGATGTTTGCGCACACTATCTGACTGATGTTTGCGTTAACTATCTGACTGATGTTTGCGTTAACTATCTGACTGATGTTTGCGTACACTATCTGACTGATGTTTGCGTACACTATCTGACTGATGTTTGCGTTAATTATCTGACTGATGTTTGCGTTAACTATCTGACTGATGTTTGCGTTAACTATCTGACTGGTGTTTGCAACTATCTGACTGATGTTTGCGTACACTATCTGACTGATGTTTGCGTAAACTATCCGACTGATGTTTGCGTACACTATCTGACTGATGTTTGCGTACACAATCTGACTGATGTTTGCGTTAATTATCTGACTGATGTTTGCGTACACTATCTAACTGATGTTTGCGTTAACTATCTGACTGATGTTTTCGTTTACTATCTGACTGATGTTTGCGTACACTATCTGACTGATGTTTGCGTACACTATCTGACTGATGTTTGCGTACACTATCTGACTGATGTTTGCGTTAACTATATGACTGATGTTTGCGTACACTATCTGACTGATGTTTGCAACTATCTGACTGATATTTGCGTACACTATCTGACTGATGTTTGCGTACACTATCTGACTGATGTTTGCGTACACAATCTGACTGATGTTTGCGTTAAATATCTGAGTGATGTTTTCGTTAACTATCTGAGTGATGTTTGCAACTATCTGACTGATGTTTGCGTTAAATAAAACGACAAGAAGGAATGCAACTGAATTTCTTAGTTGTACGGAAAAGTAATAATGTGTATTATAATAAAAACCAAACTACTGCCATTATGATTGTTATGTATTGTTGTATGGAAATTAAAATCATTGATTTCGTGCATATATCACGTGTGCGTTTACAACAATGTGGTTACTTTAACACAGTCAGCACTGTGTTAAAGTGCTAAAGTGACTATTCCATCACTGTTTTAATTTTAAAAGTTATGACACAATATTTTTTTTCGCATGTTTCTTTAATTTCAGTTTTGCACTGCAATCCAAGTGGCATTATACCAGAGTGACTATTATTGTCTTGCAAAACAAACAAACAATTCTTATGAGTATTAATTCCTTCAAATGACAGGCTATTTATCCTCACAAAAAAGGTCTCTACTTCAACAGCATAATTAAATGTGGCACTGTGTTAATGAACCGGCCTCCTTTGCTCAGAAAAGATACCACTCACCAGGAATTCAACATCGGAATGTCTGTGAAGACTGGTTATTTAATTTATTATATTACAAATGACAAACCCTACTACTCAACAAAAAAACGCCCTTATACCTACATAAAACCGATAGCGTTGATGCTAGAAAAACGCGTCCTGTCTAATAAACTACACGTTTAGGAATTGGTTGATAGCATGACTAAGTCCTTTGAAAAATCGTGAATGCAGTGTTACGCATCCTTTTCAATTTGAAACGTTAGATATGGTTTGTTACCATCATAAAAAGTCGTCATTTAGTTTGTTTTGAATCTTTCGCGTATAGGCGGTTGTTAAAATTCCTGAAAAATGCAATTTGTTAAGCATTTTGATTAATTCTAAGTTATGCAAATTTACATATATTTTTCAAAGAATTGTACGTCGTTTAACCGTGTTTGGAAGTCAGACGTTCCAACTCTGTTCTTGATAAAACGTGTAATGCTGAGTTCTGGCGTTTATTCCCCGACGAGTTTGCAAATGTATTACGTTGCAATATAACTGACGAATTGAGCCTCAAATACTGTTTAAGTATATTTGGATGATTTCGTTCTACTTAAGTAAACCACGGTATCATTATATCAGTGAAATCACTTGTCATTTATGTGTTTTATATTTTCGTTAATGGCAAACTCATTAAGGTCTTACACATTCCTAAAAAAGCAAGCTTCTTATCATTTTGATAAATTTCAAGATATGTAAATTTAACACATTTTGGTTACAGAATTGTACGTCGTTTTACCGTGTTTGGAAGTCAGATGTTTAAATTTTTTTCACTTGAAAAAAACCGTTATATGCTGAGTTCTGGTGAATATATACAGACGAGTTTGTAAACGTAGTTTGTAGCAATATAACCGACAAATTGAGTTTAAAACAATGTTTTTCCTTGACAAAGTATCGTTTCAGACTTAATTTCAACCAATGTGAGCCATGTTATCACCTTATCAGTCTAATCACTGGTCAGTTATGTGTTATCTATTTTCGGAAATAGTTAACAATGTTTTTGCTTACAATCATACCGTAATGTTTTTGGACGTTCAGTCTACTATCTTCAATTAATTATTGTTTGAACCGGATTCAACCATGATTCAAACAAACACTATACAACATATTTAAATGTGTGTAAATAATAGCTTACGGTTAACAATATACTGCTTTCAACACCAAATTGTCAATGTTTTTCAGATGAGAATCAGTTGGATGTCACTGGTTCTGGACTACAGTGTCACAGTTTGTTTTAATAATTGACAATGTTTTGGGGCCAATTGTTCCTGCTATATCTGTCACCCAACACGCAATATGTGTCCATTGACATTTGAGTCGCGTTCTGAGAAAACTTGGCATAATGCTTGTGCGTAAAGTGTAGTCCCAGATCAGCCTGTGCAGTCCGCACAGGCTAATCCGGGACGACACTTTCCGCCTAAACTGGATTTTCGCTAAGAAGAGACATCTTTAAAACGAAAAATTCCATAAAAGAGGAAATTGTCGTCCATGATTAGCCTGTGCGGTTTGCACAGGCTCATCTGGGATGACGATTTACGCACAAGCATTATGCCCAGTTTTCTCATAACACGACACATTTAGCGGAAACGTCCTTGTCTTATGGACACATTTTAGATATCAATCAATACAAAACGGTGATTGCAAAATTTAGCTTCGCTTTGAATATATTTATGAACCATAAGCGTACGTTTGAAATTACAAAACTACAAAAATAGGCAATCTTATGAACGTTCAATTTACCTGCTACATAACTAAAGTAAGATATCTAGGTCATAAGTCGGTTGCGTACTTTCGCCTACGACGAAACAAAACCTAAAAAAGAGTATAACTCGTTGTAACTCAATTTGCAACATGATACTGTCTTGTTTAGATACTTTTGTCATGATTGGGATTAACTTACAAGACAAACAAGCAAACACGAAAGCAAAACATTTACTTCAAGCCCTCAAAATCTGAGAAATAGCTGCCCAAGGTGCAATATAATTAATCATTACCAGTGAGTTCATTTGCTTCACCGTTCTCTCATGAATCACTTGTTGTGGCGGATCTAAACATGCACATGCATAGCCATTGATAAACATTCGTAACATAAATGCGATAACATACGCGATTTCTCTATAAGGAAAAAAACATTTAGGTGAAAAATACAACAAATACAAATTTGCACCGCTGCCATTCATTTGCTGCAGATGAACACAAATTAAAACAGTAATGATAAACATAATTATATTTACGCAAATAGACTTAACACGTTTTAAATTTAAAAAAAAAACATGACAAGTTTGATCAAAAGAAGAATTTATGACAAATATTCACTAAACATCTTGTCTAAGATTATATAAAAACATGATAACTAATACTTTACATTGCTTTCCTTTTTGTGGCATTCCATAGGAGTTTGAAATTATAATTAAATTATATCCATAAAGCTAATCTTATGGCTAAATAATAAAAAATATATACCCCTATTTAGTATATAGTACTATAGAGGGGTATATTTTTTATTGTTAAGCCATTAGATTAGCTTTATGGATATAATTTCAAACTCCTGTGGGCATTCTTAAAAGCAAGGTAAACAGGTGAATATCATACACTATGAATTAACATTGACAAAGTAAAATACTTAATACTTGATTGAGATGCTTTGTTTATACCTGTCATGCCAAATAATACAATTTCAATTTTTAAGTGTCTGAAATCAATATTGCACATAAAAAAATGGTTCTGTCTCCACACCCACACAGGAATTTTTTGTAGTCGACCTGAAAAAGAAATAAAGAAGCCTTTAGAAAAAAAACATCATCAAACACTCATTGCACAACTGCTTTACTAATAACATTCTAGATCTGTACATTTGTATTAAACTATATAGTTAAATTTAGATTTCTAGTATAAATATATGTTAAACATGCAAAGATAAAACAATAACATAAAAATTAAAAAAAAAACTCAAAAAAATAAATTTGTCAACAAACAAGTATTACCTGTCCGAAATAAAAAAAAATAGATGGGTTGATGTGAAGCTGTGCCGGGATGCAGGGGGATATCTCGAGTTGGTTGAGAGGTAGAGAAAGACTCGGACCAGTGCAACTGACGATGGTACATCTGTGCCGCCAAGAATTAGGGTAGATATCATGACCCATGGAATATGTGCTCGCAACTTTCTGCCATTAAAAGAACAACATTATTATATTAAAATAAATTAGATAACATTTCAAAATTTCACGGCGAGTTACTGATTTTTTCACAATTTTGAACAGTGCGCAACTCATTTTTTTTTCCCCCAAAATTTGAAGAGTTCACGAATCATTTACCCCCAATTTTGAATAAAAGGTGCATGACTTATTTATCCCCAATTTTGAACAGTGGGCGACATTTTTCAAATCCTGTACAGCGCGTTACTAGTTTTTTCACAATTTTGAACAGTGCGCGACTCATTTTTCCACAATTTTGAATGAAAATGCATGACTCATTTTTTCCACAATTTTGTACAGCACGTGACTCGTTTTTTCACAATTTCGAACAGTGTGGGACTCATTTATCCACAATTTTGAAATCATAATGAACAGTGCACAACTTATTTTTTCCCCAATTTTGAACCGTGCGCGACTCGTTTTTTCAAATTTTGTACAGCGCGTGACTCATTTTTTCACAATTTTGAACAGTGCGCGACTCATTTACCCACAATTTTGAATGACAGTAGGACAACCGGCACTGATCATTGGATCATCAGCATGAAAATGGGTGTAAAAAATACCACAAATAATGAAACATGTGTATTTAAGCATGTATAACAATGAAACTTACCAACCACTCGGCCAGGAAACATATGGTGCAGAAGCTGCGGAATTCGGGATGCTCTCCCACTGATATTATGCAGATCAATGGTCACACTGGCAAGCAACTTATGTTGGGATTTCCCAATTGTGAAGATATTAACCTCAGCAATATATGTCTCCAAACACAAAAATATGTTCATTTATTTTGTCAGTCAAACATCAATTAATCCATCATGTCACCCAGAAAGTCTCAAAACACGATTCAAAACCAAAGCATCTTCGTTTCGTCTCACACACAGCTAGCAGCGTCGCTGAATATTGCACAAGAGCAGCTTCCTTATGAAGTTCCAGCGACTCGAAATCCACAAGCAGTCGCGTTCCCCACCCACCTTGACTTCGCACGTTGAGGGCTGTTTTTCGAGGAAACGGTTAACGGTTAACATCTCACGACAAAACGTATACTACGGAGATAGACAAGTTGAAAAATAAATCACTGTTACCAATTCCAATAACGTCAAAATCCCGTTCCATGTTGTAACTGTATTTATTGTTTCATTTTTTCACACTACACATTCGCATTGACTTTGAGTTTGAAAATAGCCGTATGTGAAAGTACATGTAAATATTCGATTGTGTTATTATAAAAAAAATATTGTAAATGTATTTTTAGTGCAGAAATTGTAATTTGAAGTATCGATTTCTCACTTCAATTTTTTTTATTTTGTTTAAATTTTGTGCGTTAAAAATGTTATTGTTTGTTGTTTACTTGCGAACTATTTCATACGAATATGCATTGCAGAATTTGCCCAAGTAGCGGATGTAATCAGGCCGCTTCATTGGCATATTTTACTACCGTACTTACCATAAATAAAATTTAGCGTTTTTTTTTTATTATCTTGTTTATATTTTCTTATTTGATTTAAATGTGGCAAAAAAAATAGAATATATGGTTGGTGACTTTTGATATCATGTGATATCAGACTCGTCCGATATGGCGTGTGAAAAGGCTCGGCAAGCCTAGCCTTTTCCTACGCCATATCGGCCTCGTCTGATATCACATGATATCAAAAGTCACCAACCATATATTCTCTATTTATCATACCACCACATTGATATCTGCTTGATATCCTGTTGCCTGATATCATTTTTTATATCACGGTCAACAGGAAGTTCATATATCAGTCATGTGTGGAGGCTCCTAAGACTTAATTACAATGTTTTGTTTTATTGTAAAAAATAATCAGATTCATCAAAACAAACAAGTTGATACCAAGATGTATTACATTTTATCCACAGAAAGCAACACAAACAGCAAAAAACGTATTTTCCAAATATTTAAAATGAATGTGTAAATGCTGATGACGTCATGTTCGACAGGAAGTTGTTAAATCAGTCGATGTTTGGATGTAAGTCATTTTACTCGGAATGAACTATAAAGTCATCATGTTTAGTAAAATAAAATCAGATTCAACAAAACAAACACTTTGATACCAGGATGTATTATATTTTAGACACAAAAAGCAAACAAAACAGCGAAAAACATATTTTACAAATATTAAGCGCAAGTGCTCATGACGTCATTAGTAACAAGTCAAACGTCAACGATCATATTCATTCCCGCTAAAAATGCAGCGTCGTAGCGATTTTGTTTTAATTATTTCTTTTAAAACGGGGACTTAGAGAGAGGTATGATAAACAGAAAAACAGGTTACTGCCTGATCTTTTTGTAATATATCAGGCTCGGCACGAATAAAATAACGGCTCGGCAAAGCCTCGCCGTTATTTTATTCTAAGCCTCGCCTGATATATTACAAAACGATCAGGCAGTAACCTGTTATTCTCTATATATCAGCCAATGCTTGGTACGTCATATTACCTATTTCAAATATAACGTCATCATTTGCGGTAATATCGGATCAGATATAACGAAACATACAATTTTATACCAACATGTTTTATGTTATATACACAACAGGCTCCAAAAACAGCCAAAACAAGTTTAATTTAATATTTAGCCTATTGCGCCTTAATTAACACGTCAACCATCATGCAACATGCACATTCCCGCAAATCATACAGCGTCATAAGCCATTGTATTTTATTATTTCTTTAACAATTAGGTCATTGAGGTATGATAAACTGAGAAACAGGCAACTGCCATATCGTTTTGTAATACATCATTCTCGGCAAACATATATATAAAAAGTCTGGCAAGCCTCGTCGTTATTTCATTATAAGCCTCGCCCGATCTTTTACAAAACGATATGGCAGTAACCTTTTATTATCTATTTTAGGTCATGTTTTGTTTTTTATGCGAGAACTATATAACATTTCAAATATCAAGAGACAAAATGTCAACATATCATCACAAAATCTTTTGGTAAATTGCAAACAAACACTAAGTCCATTTAGTTTACCATCGAACTTAGTATATGGGTGAAATGCTGAACAGTAAGTTATGGTGGATCATGTTCATACCTTTGTAAATGATAATCGTTTGATCTAGTTTTATCAATAATTGGTTATTCGTCGTGCTTACAAACACTGTTGTTATGATAATACAAACAAAAATACAGTTGTAAATAAGTGACATATTTGTTTACAGAATATGATAAATATTCTAGAGCGCAGTGGCAGTCAATTATTGTAAGGAAGCATACCATGAAGATGTACTTGTCTAGATAAATCAGGCAGAATCTTTAATAGTATTTGCAGCTTGAGTGTATACATGTCGAGCTCAAAATCGTGTTGTGATGGTGTTCATCAAGATTAAAAACAAGTTTACTTTTGGTTGATATTTCATTTTGCTAAATGGCTTACTGCCTAAAAGAAAAGTTGAATGTTGGTTTTCAATAGTGTTATCAATACTAGTAAATGATACTCAGTTAAATTAAATGATTAAAAACTTGGTTGGAACATGTCGTGAATAGTATTACATTATGAAAAGCTGTTTTAACAATGGCGTATTCATTGCTTTTTGGATGTGTAATGTATACATAATTATTCAGTGGAAATAACGCTTTACGTCTTAACTTCATTAATACTATGTAAAGCAATATCAATCTGTACGGTGCCGAAAGCGTGGTGATGAATTGCAGATGGGTTTAGAACAAGAATGTTTCCACAGACCCTGACACGACGGAATGTTGGAAAAGTTAAGTGGAGACTAAAGTGAATGGTTGGTGCAAAAGCGATATTTATAATTAACTTCCAAATACGTTGTTGTTTTTGACAATATCTTGTTTGTTTCATTTAAAAATATGATTTAACTTCAAATAAACGGTTTGCTTTACACGCTTACATAAGCTTATTCCATTATGACTACACACGCAATTGTTGTTTAAAGCACAAAACATTCATGTTTGTGTAAATACCATACGGGAAAAGGTGTTTTGAATATCATGGTCTGTACTTGAAAAAAGTACAGAATCAGAAGAACGAACTAATACCAGCCATCATAATACCATACGGGAAAAGGTGTTTTGAATATCATGGTCTGTACTTGAAAAAGTACAGAATCAGAAGAACGAACTAATACCAGCCATCAGATAGCACATCATTCTCTGTCTAATGCCTGATGTTGTTGCATGCACTCCAACAAATAACTGAACTCGACCTCCAACGTAGACATAATTTATGTTATTATGCCGAACTAGGGTTTGAACTTACGTCTAATTAGAGGTTGCTTTCACATAGATTGATGCGATCTAATTTCTGTAAAACATTGAATGTTGCACAGTAGTTTTACTATATAGGTATGTTACGTTGGTCCTTCTTCGATATATGTGGACAAATCTTGCCATTCTGATCTTTTCCGAGACAAAAACTGAAAACTGTTCCGAAACATTGGTAAAATGAAACAAGAAGATGGGTGCGTCTACCTAAACATTTCATACAGTTGCAGATGTTTTTCAGTGACACAAGAGGTCAGGCTTATATGAAAACCACCAAGGCTTTTTTCAATGATTAGAATGTTCTGGGTAATGAAAACACATCTTATAGGAGATGTACATTGCATAGCTCCAGTCAAATATGTTAATATAATAACAATTTTATACGAATGACATTTGTTTCTAATTGAAGGTCAAACAACATAATTAACCGCACGTTTATTTTCCAGATTCCACAGTTAATATTCGCGTACATTACCCGATGATAAGCTTTAGATAATTTGCAGTTAATATTTCATATGTAACTAAACAGGCCTTTTGCCTTGAATGTCAAATCCTCATAAATCGTACTCGTACTCGTACAGTGGTGGGAATGTCGCCGAATTGTTTGTCTGTAATATTAGTATACCGTTTATAGTTTACAGTCCTAATAAAGCATGCATTAACTTCTTAAATTATTTTATAACATTTGCTTTTTACATATTTAATCTTACCAAGTTGAACGATAAATAATGTTATTTAAAAAAGGGAAACGCACGTAGGTAGCCCAACGAAGAACGTCTGCAAGTATAAAATTGCACGCTGTATGTATTTAAAACTAATGCATCCCTGGTTAGTGTCAGCTGAGGTAAATCATTCAAAAACTGTTAAGTCTCTTTTAAGTTAACTGTTGTGAGTAGAAAGCCGTCTAATGTTTTCCATTGAAACCATTAAATTACTTGCCATGGAAACACATGGTATTGTTTACACCCGTCAAACATTATTTACATCCTGTCAAGCGCCGGATGACACAGGGCAGGACAGTAGGTTAAAGATCACTAAAATATTTATTAACGAATTCCTAAACGCTGTTCTTGACTCGTCAGTTAATCTCCAACCAAAAATTCATCCCGTACTTACTACCATTAATAACAGCCACGAGCAGACAATGATTATAAATACAAAACAAAGCAACAACTCAAATAAATTAAATAGTTCGACCGGGTAGAGGGTCAGACATTTAGCAGAAGTCACAACGGATTGTACTTATTGATTGTTCCCTGCAAAATCATCTTAAAGGTTGAATGCTCCACTATCCCATGCTGGCAATAACGTCTTAATTTATACACGAACTAATTATAACAAAACTATGTTGATGAATATGTATTTCAAACTCTGTGTAAAAGTGTAATCCTCTCAGTATGAGGCCGCTAAACTAGCACACGAAATGGATATGCTTCCACGTAAAATCACAGGCAGGAACGCAACCAAATTGCTAAGTTGTAGAGAACAGTAATATTGTGTCTAATGATAAAGACAAAAATACTGCAATAAGGTATTTTATGTATTGTTAAATTAAAACGATTTCGCGTCTATATCCATTGTGCGTTTACAATAATAGCGTTAATTCAAACACAGTCATCACTGTGCTACAGTGACTTTTCAATAATTGTTTAAATTTTAAAAGAAACGAAACACAATTTATTCGTTAGCATGTTTCTAAAATTTAAGTTTTGCATTGCATTGCATGTGGCAAAATACCAGAAATACTGGTATTGTTTTGCAATTGAAACCAAACAAACAAGTTTTATTAGTATAATTTCCTTCAAATGATGGATAATTTATTCCAACAAAAAGCAAAAAAAAGTTCCCTGCTTCAACAGCATAATTAAATATGGCACTGTGTTAATAAAACTGTCTCTTTTGCTCAATAAAGATAAAGTTCACCAGGTATTCCACATCGGAATGTATGTGAACACTGGTTATATAATTTATTATGTTACAAATTACAACCCCTACCACTCAACAAACAACGCCCATACACCTCCATACAACCGATAGCATTAAGGCTAGATAACCGCGTTCTGTCTTACAAACAACACGTTTATTAACTATGTGATAGCATTACTTATTCTTTGTTAAGATAATTCAATGCAGATTTACGCGGTCGTTTCCATTTGAAACGTAGGGCGGTGTTTGCTTCCGTCATAAAAAGTCATCATTTAATTTTTATTGACTCGTTCGCTTATAGGACTTGATTAAATTATACTGAGAAAAATGCAATTTGTTTAGGATTGTAATTTTTTTCAAGATATGTACATTTAAATATTTGTTTACAGAATTGTATGTCGTGTAACCATAAGAGGTTCCAACTATATCCCTTGATAAAACGTGTTATGCTGAGTTGTGGTGAATATTTCCAGACGAGTTTGTGAACGTAGAATTGTTTTATGGAGCAATATAACTAACACATTGCGTCTTAAACACTGTTTTCCTTGATGAAGTATCTTTTCATGCTTCCTTTCTACCAATGTAAGCCATGCTATAATCCTATCAGTATAATCACTAGTCAGTAATTTGTTTTGTATTTTCGGAAATAGAAAACATTGTTGTTTTAAAAGGCAATCATACATTTATGTATATGAAAGTTCAGTCTTCTATCCTCAATTAATTACTTTTTTAAACGGATTTAAACAGGATTCAAAGAACCAATATATAACTTTTTTTAAATGTTTCTGAATAAAATGAGTGGAAGTGGCAATGTTTTTTTTTTGGGGGGGGGGGAATTGTTCCTACTATATCTTTTAACTTACACTCATGTCCCACCAGTGACATATTGCGGGAATATCCGTGTCTAATGAACATATTTTAGATATAAATCAATACAATACGGTGATTGCCAAATTTAGCTTTGCTTTAAATGTTTGTCTGCACCTTCCACTTTCCAAAATGTTCCCAAACTGGAATACTTAAAAAGTATAAAGACTTCCTATTCTTGCACATATTGTGAATAATTGATATACAACCCAGTAGATTTATCTGAAGTTTAAGATCTTGCTGTTGTGTTTTTGTTGTAACACAATTTGCAACATAAAACTGTCTTTTAAGATAGTTTTTCCATTTGTGGGATTGCATTACCAAACAAACAAGCAAACAGGAAAGCACAATATGCATTTGTTTCAAAACCACGAAATTTGAGAAATAACTGCCCAAAGTGCTAAGTAATTAATCATTCCAAGTGAGTTCATTGGCTGCAAAATGCAGACATGCGTCATTTGTTGTGGCGAATCTGAACATGCAGATGCATAGCCGTTGATAAACATTTCGTGATAAGAATGTGATTCTATATTCGGTTTCTCTGTAATCAACAAACATTAACGTGATTTACAAGTATTTCAAAATATATAGTACTGATTGTATGGCTCATAAGTCATAATGTAACTTATCATCCCCCCTACGCTGATATCTGCCTGATAAAGTGATGTATTTTTTATCTGGTCAGTAGGCGTTTATATCAGGCCATGTTTTGAGGTACGTCATATTACTCATTTCAAATATGACGTCATCATTTTCAGTTATTTTGAATCAGATATAACAAAACAAACAATTTAATACATAGATGTATTGTATTATAGACACAAAAAGCAACAAAACCAGCAAACAATAGTTTACACATATTAAGACAACGTAAATCATAACATCTTAAATAACACGTCAGACGTCTTGCAAAATATTCATTCACGCTTATAAAGCAGCTTCATACGCAATTATATTTTATAGTTTCTTAAAAATT
Organism: Dreissena rostriformis; assembly: GCA_007657795.1. Lineage (NCBI taxonomy): Eukaryota > Metazoa > Mollusca > Bivalvia > Myida > Dreissenidae > Dreissena > Dreissena rostriformis. The sequence goes on along the minus strand of VMBQ01000491.1, from coordinate 39,658 downwards.
TGGGACGAATTGATATGATATACAGACAAAAGGCAACTGCCCTATCGCTGTGTGATATATCAGGCTAGGCACAAATAAAAAAACTTCTTGGCAAGCCACGACGTTATTTTCTTCTTAGCCTAATCTGATCTATTACAAAACAATAGGACAGTAACCTGTTATTCTCTATATATAAAGTCATGTTTTTTAGTAAGCATTAAATTAGATCTCAAATTTCAAGAGACGAACATGATTTTTAAAAGATGCACACATATCATCACAAACACTTACAGTGTTGGGTGATTACAAAGAGACAGCACGTTCACTTAGTTTGCAATCGAACTTTGTATAAGGGCGAAATGCTGAACAGTTATGAATGGTGTATCATACTAAAAACTTTATAAATGATAACATTTTGATCTAGTCACATTAACTGTTGGTTATTCGTGTTGTTTGAAAACACTGTTTAATGATAATAATTTGACCTGTAATGCAAAACAAACACAAAACATAGCATGAAGATTTAATTGTCTAGATAAATCAAGCATCAACTTTTATAGTATTTGCAAATTTAGTGCATAGCTGTCGCGCTGAAAAGCGTGTTGTGAAGGTGTTCGTTAAGATTATAAACTAGTTAATTTGGCTAAGATATCATTTTACGTAAAACAATAAAATTGTATGTGGGTAGTCGTTAAGTGTTATCAATACCATTAAGGGGTATTATGTTGAATTAAATGTTTAGACATGGGTGGGAAATGTTTTTTAATAGTGTGTTTGTTTTAATTGTATAGCCGTACATTACTTTTCTGATTTGTAATGTGTACATCAGTGCCAGAAACACCAGGTGGTAAGTTGGTTTGATGGTGTTTAATAAACTTGTTCGGTTGCATCACGTTGAAATCAGTTATAATATATATTGTAAGTACATTAAATGAACAGGCGTGAGCATAGACTAGTTAATGTATGTCTTCCTTATGTAAATGCCCTGCAACATGCAATGTTCTATACGCATATTAAAATAATATCAACATTTTGCTTGAAAACTCGTTAAATTGAAAAACTAAAATAATATAAAAGCCCGTATAGGCCCATAGTATTATTCAGTGGAAAAAAAGCTGGACGCTTTAACGTCTTCCCTACTCTGTAATGCAATATCAATATGTACGGTGCCGATAGCGTCGTGCGGAGTTGCAGATGGGGTTAAAAACACGAATGTTTTCACAGGCCCTGACACGGCGGAATGTTGGCAAATGGAGTACTTAATTAAATGGGTGGGGCAAACTCTATATATATAGTTTTAATCACAATTTCAGGTTTTTGTTTTTCAATATCGTGTTTGTTACATTTAATATATTATTAAAATAAAACCAAACGGTTTTCTCTACACGCCCAGGTAGATTTGCTTATCCCATTATGACTACAAAAGAATTGAAGTTAACAGCATAACATATTCATGTTGTGTATATATACCATTGAGAGAAAGTTTTATCAATATAATGGAATGTACTTGACAAAGAACAGAATCAGAAGAAAGAACTAATACGATCCATCAGATAACAGATACTGTTAAGTCTAATGTTTTTGCATACACTCCAACACATAACTGAACATGTCTTCCGACGTAGATAATTTTTATGTTATGTTGTCGAACTAGGGTTTGTACTTACGTCCAGATTGCTTTCACATTTACTGATGCGGTCTCGTTTCTGTCAACCATTGAATTAAGCCCAGTAATATAACTATAAAGTTATGTTTTTAAGGTCCTTCATTGCTCCATGCGAACAATGCCTTCTATTCTGAGCTTTCTCGAGACAGAAACTAAAAACTGTTCCAAAACATTCATAAAATGAAACACGTAAAAAGGGTGAGTCTACCTTTACATTTCATACAGTTGTAGATGTGTTTCAGTGACGAAAATGGTTGGTCAATACTTGAAGATCACCAAGGCTGTTTTCAGTGATGAAAATGTTCTGATAGGAGATGTACATTTCAAAGTCATAGCTCCGGTTAAACAGGTTAATATAATAAAAATTTAATACGACTGACATTTGTACTAATTGAAGGTCAAACAACATCATTCACTGCACGTTTATTTTCCAGATTCCACAGTTAATATCCGCGTACATTACATTGATAAGCTTTAGATAATTTGCAGTTAATAGTTCATGTATAACTAAACAGGCACTTCGTCCTGCAATGTCAAATCCTCATAAATCGTATTCAAACACAAGCGGTGGGAATGTCGTCGAATTGTTTGTCTGTAATATTAATATACCAGTTATAGTATGCAGTTCTTATAAGTATGCATTAACTTCTTTAATTATTTACTACATTTGTTTTTTATATATATTTTTTCTAACCAAGTTGAACGATACATCATGTTATTTAAAAAAGGGAAACGCACGTAGGTTGCCAAACGACGAACGTGTGCATAAACAAATTATATCTTTTATGTATTTAAGGGGTGTTGCTGCATTTTTGCTGATTTTTTTCCATCTAATAACTTTTGCTCAAAATTTATATTCAAGTACTACATACAAATACTATATGAAAAATGAAATAAAAACATAGGGTCACGGGCCTTGTTTTTATTTTATTCACCATTATATAACATGTTCTTTTTCATTAAAACTGAAAAATCTCTAATTGCATAAAAATGATAAATAACCTATGAAATTGGCAACATATTGATATTGTATAAGCTAATATATATCATATACCATTTAATTAAACCACAAACTACCAAAAAATGGAGAACACAAGTTAAATTTTAAGAAATTTTAATTTTTATAATTTTTATGTCACCCAAAAAAACGTCATTTTTTTACTATTTTAACACAAAAATGGAATTTAAAAAAGTTCTATCTAATAACTTTTTGCGAAACTGCTCAAATATGTTCATCTACGTATTGTTATCATAAAACAAAAATAAAAAAGGGGGGTCACCGCACTTTTAACAGAGATTTTTTTGTTCAACTATCCCTACCGTCTATGTCAAATTTCCTAAAATACAGCAATTAGGCGAAACCCAAGTACCGGTACATAGACTGTTATAGATATGCATAAACATTATAGATTATTTACAATCTTAATTGGGATCACAACGGCTTACTAAAACACAACACTAATACAATATTTAATCACAAACATAAGACCATACAGTATCAAACTCGACCTTAATCATCCGTAACAGAGACTTGTTGACAGATTTCGGCATGTTTTGTAGTTTGTGATTAAATGTTTTAAATTGATTCATGTACACAACAGGACTAAAGAGCTCCAGGAAAAAAACAAGAGTGAAATAAAAGAAAGAAAAAAAAGAATAAAAAAAAGTTAACCTCACCTGGGATCCAACCACTGAGTACCTATTATGAACCTACTCGGTCATAAATGTGTGATGATTCTGATAACAAAACTATTGGGTTGTGATAATAGCATCGGTGTTGTCATAAATATATCCTCGGTTAAATAAACTGCCGCAACACCCCTTAAAACGAATGCATTCGTGGTAAGAGTCAACTGGGATAAACCATTCGAAAACTGAAAACGCTTATGTTGTGAGAAGAACGCCGTAAGAGTTGTTCCTTCGCTCTTAAACCATTTAATTACTTGCCACGGAAACACGTGGTATTGTTTACACCATTCAAACATTATTTACATCCTGCCAAAGCCCGGATGACACGGGGCAGGACAGTAGGTTAAAGATCACTCAAAGATTTATTGGCGAATTCCTAAACGCCATTATTGACTCGTAAGTTTTTCTTCCACCTTCAATTCATCCCGTACTTACTATAATGAATGACAGAAACGAGCGACAAATGTTTATAAATACGAAACGAAGCAATACGTTAATAAATTATATAGTTCAGCCAAGTAAAGAGTGTCGGACATTTATCACAAATCACAACGGATTTTACTTATTGACTGTGACATGCGATAACAGCTCGAAGGGTGAATGCACCATTATCACTTGCTGGAAATAACGTCTTAATTCATAGAACAGAATAGAACAGAACACATCGTTTATTTCACCCAAGTATACAAAATATACAATAAGGGCAATATAACAAAGCAAGATTATTTATTATTGCATAAACTCTATCTATAATGCCTTTTGGCGGGGTGCAGAAACTTGGCAAAAGGAGGGCTTGAACGGGAGAAATCGTGTATTAACAAGGCGATTCACGTGCCGTTCAAGCCCTGTTATGTGTTTTTCATATCCATAAATTAAAATAACATTGAAAACAATATGTCTTGTTCATTCGATATCGACAAAATAATTCCTCATTTCTTACTTTGCGAGGCTGCATTTCAAATTTTCATTAAACAAATTTTTAATCGAAAACTGCCTATCCGAAGGTAAAGCCTCGTCATTTTTGATGATGACCGAGTGAGGCATATGTAAAACACAACATTGACTGTATGACGTCATATGAAATAATCGATTATTGTGTCGATGTCCAATGAACAAGACATATGGTTTTCAATGTTATTTTAATTCATTTTTGGTATGTGTGATTTGTTTATGCAATAATAGCGGTAATACACATTTTCTCGGACATGATCATCTGCGGACGCACTCAAAATCCGTTCCTGCCCTCGTGCTGCACACTAGGGCAGGAACGGATTTTTCGAGCGCCCGCAGATGATCATGCCCTCGAAAACGTGTATCATCCCTAAAGTAAATTATATAAGAACTACTTATAAATACAATATTGTGAAGTATATGTTTTCGAACTCTGTAGAAAAGTTTAATCCTCAGAGCGCGAAGCCTCTTAAGGAGCGCAAGAAATTGATATGCTTTTTAAGATTCGAATTCAAGTATATAGACATAATAATTGTATGGACAAAAAAGGGAAAACTGGAGAAAAATAAAATAAAATTTTGTTGTATGTTGCAAAGTAACCAGACATCATTCCAGTTCACATGTATGTCAAACGCACTTTCCACAGTTTTTCCGCGTTTAAGTATGCGTCTATTGAATATCATTTTGTTTGACTAGTATAAATCGTATTCGCGAGAAAATGACAAATGAATTAGCGTTTTTTAACAGTTGTATTGGACTTTCGGGAATATTCAGGTATAACCATATATGGTTTCCCCTCTCAATGATCCATTTTGTTAATTGTAATATGCAGATTTTAAATACGCAAAACCATAGAAGCATTAATATGGAATTTAAGTTGACTCATTATTTCGTACATGTACATAGCACTCATGAATTGGCTGCTCACGGGTAGGTTATTAGCAGCATAAATGCAACCATTTAAAACATACCATTTGCCGTTTATCCGAAAGATTTTTCGGACATGAAATAAAGTAATACACCTAACTGACAAGTCGATTCATTTCCATCATCTGCAGACGCTTGACATTATTTACTTCTTGTCAAGCGTCAAGTGAAAAGAGTCATAAGAAATGCGGTCATAGACCACTGAACTATTAATTAAGGCATTTCTTAACCCACATGTAAACTCGTTTGTTCACGATACGTGTAAGTGCCCGTTCCTGAATAAATGAGAGCCAAGCGGCTATTTGATTACATACATAATTATGAATGGAGCTACCGAGATTATATAAAAGTTGGGTTGTGGGTGTTGCCTTTAACGTGTAAGGGTGTGTCCCCTTATCAGATTGGAAGTGCTTTTCATTTGCATGTATAATAAAGCGGGTTTGATGCAAATGCACTGTTTGTTCAAATGATTGACGAGACACATCTGTATGAATGGGTGAGATACAACCCTTAAAAAACAGCTTGTGAAAAGAGATACCAAAATGCTGGAGAACGCGTACACAATGTATTCGTGCACGGAATGCTCTGACCTAAATAATTCCTTTTTCAAAATGTCTTTCTTGGAGCGGGCGAACTATTACACACAAAAAAAACGTTCATTAATTCCTGCTTTAATGTTAAATGTGTTCTTTGGCAAATTGACATAAATGTAAGTGTTTAATAATAGTATCAAGCTATTAAACTCCTACACCCCTAAACGGACAGTGGTGCCTCATCTTACTTATGTAAATATGTAAATATGTTGCCTTTTCAAGTGTGGTGCGGGAGTCGGAATCACGTGACCTATTTAAAATAATGGGGGACACAAAATAGTCACAGTTCATACCGTCGACTTGTTATGTCACATCAAAAATAATCGCCAAGTAGCTATAGATGGTCGTATTATGGCGAGTGCAATACGTAGCTTTCATGCAGACCTAGACATGGTATATAGTTAGGATAAATTGTATTGGCCATGCGTAACATGGCGCTGCAGAAATTAAACGTCATTTAAAAAGCATCCGTCTTTTCTGGTTGACATGTGTTTTAATCTATTTCTTTTGCTTTTTTTTTACTATTCTCGACAGTCGTCTTCCTGCATGTTCAGCATTATTGAAAACCACGCGAATGAACTATAAATACGTTTACCTTGGAGTTTCTGAGCAAAACAACTCGACGACATGCTGAGTCGCTCAAGGCCACAGTCGCCCAGAACCGACACTAAAACACTCAAACCTTTAAATGAAAACATTCTTGTCGAGTGTTTTTCCCGCGGGCGGGTATTGACACAAGTGCCGGCAGGTCATGGTGTCAACGGTGTGCAGCGTGGGCACACTGCCGAGTTGCGCAACATGTAGGCGGGAGTTTGTGCTTTGCAANATTTAGTTATGCATATATTCCCAATGTGTCGCGCTTGACTATGCAAATTTATTCGTACTTCAAAATATTTGGTAAGAATAACCATAATATACATAACTGCATTTCAGGTAGCAGATAAAACTCGGTTATCAGAGTGCCCAATTTGTTGAAAGTGTCCGTTATCCGAAGTGCCCTTTATCTGGTATCAAAGTGTCTGCAACTTCATATATACCACCTATTAAAACATGCTCTATCGTCGTTAATATTTCACTGAATACTATAAAAAAATCCGTATTTGAAGCCCAGTGATTACTCTACATGCTGGAATAGCAAACCATTTATAAAACATTACTAAGTAGTTTATTTTGATGAAATGTTTACTGTTCATCCAGTTCATGCTGTTTTCCGACCGAATTTTCTATTTTTTGGGGGGAAAAATCTACCATTCTTCTGTGATTGGATAGCGTTGGTTTTAATTGGTGTTTGTTTTTTTAAGAAAAGATCAAAATAAAGCTTTGGTATAAATTCGTTCGTTAATTCGATAGCGTTGGTTTTAATTAGTGTTTGTTTTTTGTTTGTTTTTTTATTAGAAAAGGTGTCAAAATAACGCTTTGGTATAAATGCCAGAAATGTAGTCACCGAATAAGTTGTGAAAGTAAAACAACACGCTAGAATTGCTCACAGAAGAGGCCGCGAGAATAAAATTTAATATATAAATAACGAAATCATAGATCTCCGTCATTGCATCTCGCATATTACATCTCGAAAATAACAATAATGGAGATCATCAAGAATAACAAGGGTGGACTAGCGGATAAGTGCTTTTTTATGCTTGTTTGATGTTTGTAAATAAATGTGTGTTGGTCATTCCTACAAACTGACGCATTTTTATGCATCTGAATTATTTTTTCGTCAACAATGTGATAAGTGTTATTTATCATATGCTTGTTTTGTCGTTGAAAATAAATGTGTGATGTTTGATAAAGATAAATTATTGCCTCAAACTGACGTCTTTTTTATGCGTCTGCTTAAGATGACATTTAAAAAGTCTTGTTTTCATCAACAAGTCACACTTTCTTTTACTTTTAATTGCGACTGTATGATCCCGATTAATATAAATCGCAGTTTATCGTGCTATGGCAGTCAGTACACTTTAATTCTACGTTTCCACTATGACGATATATAGGTTTTAATCGTGAATTTATCGCGGTTATCTTGTCAGTTATTGAATCTTGAGGTCAATCGGGTCAAACGTGTTCATCGTGGATATATTGTGAACGGTTCACAAGATAACACGTTAAACAGAATCAACTGCAATCAATAGTATAACAGGGTCATCGTATCAAGTAATGTGGTATAGTAACAAAGCGCAACAATCTTAACTATGCATACATGTACTTCCACATTGTGGTGATCGCAGTCGATCTTTTACAAGCCAAAAGTCATGTTCTGTTACGTTCTGATAAGAATAAATAAAGCGATTGTAATTCGGGCTAAATTTATGGTTTTATGTTGGGTAAACTTACAGCCCTCATCGTGAATACCATCGATTAAATCTTGAAACCTATCGCAACGAGTATCGTTTCCTATCGTTACGGATATCATTAGTCTTGACCAACGTTGCGTAACGGATCGCATCATACAAGGAAGTACAAATTCGAGCAACCCCTCAGACCATTATATTTTATGTAATTGTATCTTTTCTGGAAATCATATCGTGGCTCCTGTAATTGTAAAATCGTAAAGATTGCAATCGAGCGCAAAACTGGGTATTATAAGGTAATGACACGATCGAATCATATCTTACCCTGACATATCCGAGATAACCCAGTTGAGTGTCCCCGTTCGTGTCGGTATCTGAGCTTTCAATAGTTTGGAAAACGCCACTTATCTGTCTATATGCAAACCAGATCAAACTGATCCATTCAAAAAAATAGTTGTATTCAACTATTATATCCAATATTAATGTTTTAATGAACCTAGCATTCATTTGTTACATAAAACTGGTCAGCATTGTGTTAACCCATGGATTTGATGCTGTTTTTTCAAAGTTGTCTAAATACGGTTAAAAACGATTTTCTGATGTAATAATAAAGAGATGACTACAGGCAACAGAAAGAAGGTTTCAGAACCTTCAAGACCCTAACGACGACCTGTAAGCGCAAGGCCAGTGTAATAGCGAACGCTGACGGGAACCTCCTTAGCGAGGGTGCCACAGTCCTGAAATGGTGGACCGAATACTGCAGCGACCTCTATAACTACCCGCTTCAGCCAGACACCAGTCTTCTTCAGAACGATATAGAAAATCTTCTGGAGTGGACAACGTCCCTTCCGAGTTGTTTCAGCACGGGGGAGGCAACAACTGCAGTAATAACGGCACTGTGTCAGAAGATCTGGAAGGAGAAGAATTGGCCCAAGGATTGAATCCAGTCTCTTGTTATCCCCCAACCGAAACAGGGCAACCTCAAGCACAATCAGCATCATCAGCCATCCTAACAAAAACATGCTACGCACCATCATCAACCGACTGAAAAGTAAGGCAGAGGAACTGCTGGCGGAAGGGCAGGCTGGATTAAGCTTGACTTAGCAAGTTGGAACAAATCCGATTAACATTATTTGAATTTATGATGCTTATGAAAAAAAATGGAAATGCGTTCGATAGTTTAAATATTATTTCATCAAAACCACATATAGTCGTTGATTAGTTGTAATACAATGCTAATGGAAAATTAATTGATATTCAAAATGATTTGGTACCTAATTTGGTAAATTGTAACGATGTTTTCAATTTTCGAGAAGAATGAGGATTTCTTGCATACTATAGTCAGTAAACAAAACATGAGCGAGCCTCATGTTATATCAATAATTGTAGCATGATATACTTAATAACGTCTAAATAACATACAGAATTACAACCTTATTTTGTTATTGTTGTTGATGGATTAACGATTATTTACAAAGAAACAACATTAAACAGTGCATGAATCAAGCATTTAAGCTATGTTTGTACTAACTTACATTGACAATTATTTGCATAGAAAGAACACGCTCGGTCAATCATAGAGGGCAAAGCAGTTGGGCCACTTGCTAGACTACCATCTCTAACAATTGTCTGATTTTCATCAAGAAGGAAGTTAAGTTCTTTTGGGATGGCATTAATTCTGAATCCAAATATGTGTACTTTCCTGGTGAAGCGATGTTCGGGAGACCCATCTGACGAGAGTAGTGAGAACGGACACGTTTTGATTAAAGTTAAAGGTGAAATGTGTGTAGGGGGTGTTCAATTCCCTAGATTGTCTAATGCATTCTTTGTACGGTTGAAGTGATGTATTTTGTAGATTATACTGGATTTTATCACCAAATTAAAGGTTGGGTGGATTGACATTGTGGAATCTAAGCTTTCCTAGAATTGTGGAATTTTAAGATCACTACTAGAATTCATATGTGGAAATACTGTGTACTGCAGTACGAACTATAAATAACAAATACGACGATGTGCTATATTAAAGCTTTTATAACGTACAATATGATTGTTAATGGCCATACCGGCCGAAATAGAAGTTCTTCTCTTCGCTACTGGAGCGTTTGCATATATTTAGACTGAAGTTATTCCAAAGATTTAAAAGTACATCCACAACAATGTTCCAAGGTTGACCCTCTTTTTAAACAGAGGTTTACTATTCTTGAATCAATTTATACATTTGTCGTGTCTACACGTTACTGACTTTTGTTTTAACAAAAGCCTCATTCCTTGTCTTTTTTCATCGTTATGACATTGACAAGACTTTCTGAACTCGGGTGAGTGTTTGCACTTAATAGAATATGTAATATAGAGTTTGTATAATTGTGTTGTTTTTTTTCAAATTTTGCATGAATTGTTACTTACATATTTAACGTGCGCCACGGTTGCCTGAAATTCAATCGGGATGCGATTAATACGTATAATCACATAACAATGTTGATCTCAATATATACAAAATCATAACCAAAATCATTTTCATCTGTTGTGTAAGCGAGAACATTTTGTAATGGTAACTTAAAAATATACGTATTTATAATATTACACTCGATTAAAAATTCAGAGTGATTTAGATTTTTTGCAGTATATGTTTAGGACATTTGGCAAACATGTTTTTCTTTGTGCTTAGTAGTTTGTGCATTTCATATTAAATCAAATCAACTAGACGTTCACAAAAATACCTCTGGATTTAAGTTTGCTAACAAAACATCCGCACACGTTTTTATGGTAGTTATAACTTGTTTACTCCACATACATGTAGTTACACCGAAGTAATCTCACACCAAACTACTGAAACGCCACAAGCGATAAACGTACGTGTATAAAAGTAAATATTTGTGTAAATAATGGGATAGACCTTTGTTCTTTTATCAGAGGTTTGGAATTCTTGAATTTAATGTTGTTACATATTTGTGCATACTACTGATAGGGACAATATGTGAAATCCTCTCATGTAATAACGAATACAATATTTACAAATTCATTGGAAGAAGAATTATTGAACGCTTAAACTGCATTTTGTTTAATAAGTTAAGTCATTTATTTATATTTTTTAAGATTGATTTAACATTTGCTTATTTAAACAAGAGCACTGCCTAGCGGGTGCAGACCGCTTATCTATTTGTCAAAGTATGAATCAAATCTGATCATAAATAAAGAAGTTATGGCAATTTTAGCAAAATTGTGGGGGTGTGGTCATTTATTACATTATCTTTCAAAAATGAAAAAAATAAATGTTTCTTTTTTTTGGGTAGGATGGTTGGACAGCCTTTCAATAAAAAAATAAAACAAATATTTGATTTTTAACCATGTGTCAAAGATAAATATATTTGTTATG
>VMBQ01000491.1:0-23171 GCA_007657795.1 Dreissena rostriformis | reverse complement strand
GAGCGCAGTGGCAGTCAATTGTTTTAAGGAAGCATACCATGAAGATTTACTTGTCAAGATAAATCAGGCAGCATCTTTAATAGTATTTGCAGCATATGTGAAGACATGACGAGCTGAAAAGCGTGTTGTGGGGCAATTCCACGAGATTAAAAACAAGTTGCATAGCCGTACATTACTTTTAAGATGTGTTATTTGTGCATCTGTAGCAGAAACACCATGTGGAAATTAGCGTTGGTTTGATGGTGTTAAATAAACGGAACGGTTTCATCACGTTAAAATCATTTATAAATGTATACAATATCCAGCAATTGCATTATATAAACATGCGAATGCACAGCCCAGTTAGTTTAAGTTTCCATTATTTCTATGCATAGTAGCATTCAAGTTTCTTTACGGATGTTAAACAAAAATCAAAATCTTGCTTGAAAACACGTTAAATCAAACAAATAAAATAATTGAAAAGTTCATATTAGCTCATAGTATTATTCAATGGTATTACATCTTTACCTCTTAACGTCGTCTATACTCTGCAATGCAATATCAATCTGTACGGTGCCGATAGCGTCGTGAGAAGTTGCATATATTTTGTATATACCATACGGGAGAAAGTTTTGTCAATAAAATGGACCGTACTTGACAAGGTGCAGAATCAGATAAGAAACAACGAATACGTCCCATCCGATTACAGATAATGTTCAGTCTTATGTCTAAGTTTACTCTCCAACAAATAACTGACAATGACCTCAGACGGGGAAATGATTTCTAAGCCTATCTCAACCAAAGTTATAATGCCGAACTAGGGTTGGAACTTACGACTAGCTAGAGATTGCTTTCGACTTGACTGATGCAGTCGTTACTGTAAAACATTGAATTGTGCACATTAATATTACTATAAAGATATTATGTTACTTTGGTCCTTCTTTACTCCATGTGGACATTGCTTGCTATGCTGAGCTTTCTCGAGACAGAAACTGAAAACTGTTCTAAGACATTGATAACATTAAAAAAGAAAACGGATGCGTCTTACACGAAGGCTTTTTCGATGATGAGGATATTCAGCGTAATGAAAACACATCTGATTGGAGATGTACATTACATAGCTCCGATCAAATAGGTTAATATGATAACAATTTAATACGACTGACATTTTTGCTAATTGAAGGTCAAACAACATCATGAACTGCACGTTTATGTTCCAGATTCCACAGTTAATATGCGCGTACATTGCTCTATGATACGTTTTAGATAATTTGCAGTTAATAGTTCATAGATAACTAAACAGGCACTTCGTGCTTGAATGTCAACTCGAAATCGTATTCATGCACCAGCGAATGGCAGCGATGGGAATGTCGCATAATTGTTTGTCTGTAATATTAGTTTACCAGTTATAGTTTGCAGTCCTTATAAAGTATGCATTAATTTCTTAAAATATTTAATTACATGTGTTTTGTAAATATTTAAATTACCAAGTTGAACGATAAATAATGTTATTTAAAAAAGGGAAACGCACGTAGGTTGCCGAATGACGAACTTCTGCATAAACAATAATTGTACGTTTTATGTTTTTAAAACGAATGCATCCCCCGGTGAGTGTCAACTGAGATAAATCATTCGAATACTGAAAAGTCTGATGTTATGAGTACAAAGCCGTCGAATGTTAACCTTCGCTCTAAAACCATTAAATTACTTGCCACGGAAACACGTGGTATTGTTTACACGCGTCACACATTATTTACATCCTGTCAAGCGCTGGATGACACAGGGCAGTACAGAACGTTACAGATAAGTTAAAGATTTGTTAGCGAATTCCTAAACGCCATTGTTGACTTGTAAGTTTATCTCCGACCAAAAGTTCATCATGTATTTACTATAATGAATAAAAGCAACGAGCAGAAAATGATTATAAATACGAAAAAAAGCAACAACGCAAATAAATTAGAAACTTCAGCCAGGTAAAAAGTGTCAAATATTTATCACAAATCACAACGGAGGTACTTATTGCCTGTGATCTGCGATAACAGCTTAAAGGGTGAATGCATTTTTATCACTTGCTGCAAATAACGTCTTAATTTATTGAACAGAACATAACACAACAGAACAGAACGTTTATTTTACCCAAGTATACACAATATACATTAAGGGCAATATAACAAAGCAAGATTATTTAGTAAATTATAAAAGAACTACTTATAACAAAACTCGTTTGATATATATTTATTTTAAACTCTGTGTAAAAGTTAAATCCTCAGAGCTTGAAGCCTCTTAAGTATCGCTAGAAATTGATTATGCTTTTTAAGATTCGATTTAAAATGTATAGACATAATAACTGTATTGACAAAAAAGGAAAACTGGAGAAAAATAAAATAAAATGTTGATGTATGGTGCAAAGTAAACGGACATCATTCCAGTCTATGCCACACGCACTTTCACCAGTTTATCCGCGTTTTAGTATGCCTAACTTGAATATCATTGTTATTTGTGAGCGTAGAGGCAATTTTGAAAATCACTATGGCTTAGCTACAGTAGGAACCGTAACCCATGACTGTTTGTGTGGATAACTGCAGTAAAATTTTGCATGCAACGAATGCTAAAAGCGTCTGCTCTAACCACCGCATGTGCATGTGCATAGTGTGTATGTATTCAAAAGTATTTAACAGCTTGTAAGACAACGTTGGCCAGTCTAGTGTCATTGAAATCTGTACATATCGGCTGCTTTCATGGAAAACTGGGCTTATTGCATGTCAAATAAGATTAGCATGTGCACACTGATTAGCTGTATCAATGATTTGACAAAAACTCATCACGACCTGTGCTTTAAGACACACTCTTTATAAATTTGAATGGGTTTTGGTCATTTCAAACTTGCGATATAAAAAATATAAGATAATTTTGAAAACTGAGTTGCGTCTAAGATTATACAACAGCGAACAAATCCAGTACCTTCAGCGCTTTGATTTTTTACTTGTTTACATCTTATGCGCTCAGAAATGACAAATGAATCAGCGTTTTTCAAATAGTTGTATGGAATATTCAGAAATAGTCAACGATCGCACAAGTGTAAGTAAATGTGTTATCCCCCACTCAATCATCCATTTTGTTCATTTTAAGATGCAGATTTTAACGACACAAAACCATAATAGCATCATAATAACCGCTTTAATTAACATGTACATAGCACTCACGCATTAGCTGCCCATGTGCAGGTTATTAGGAGCATAAATGCAACCATGTTACATTTACCTTTGCACTCACACGAACGATATTCGTAAATAAAATAATGTAAGAACCCTTACTGCCATCACGATTCATTTTCACCATATGCATACGCTTGACATCATTTACCTCAAGTCAAATGTCACGTAAAAGGGTCGTGGGAAATGCGGTTACAGGCCACTACAAGATTGATTAAGGCATTTCTTAACCCAGATTTTGAGGGGTTAGAGCCAGAACGTAATAACTCCATTTTTCAAATAGTGGGTAAACACGCAAAAGAAGGTTTGACAGACTACAACTTTTATTTGAATATGAATATCAGCATAATATAGGTAATAATATTGTTATGGCATGATAAGAATATTTTAGGATTGCATAAAATATTTAATGCTTTTGTATTCAAAATAGCACTTACTTCATTTTGGCATAAAGATAAAACATATATATTTTCAGAGTTCCAATGTGTTATGTGCACTTGGTGCTATTTATCAAAAGAATAGTGCCCAACTTTTCATATGCCATACAGGACTTAGTGCACTTAAGGCAAAACAGCCCTGCGCTATGCATTTATTTTGAGAGACTAAACGAAACATGTGTACTTAGCACAATTTCATATTAATAATCATTATAGGAGATATTCCTTGTTTGGAAGTACATAGTTATTTCCTTTTGCATTCTAGATTTTAACAGAACATGAACATGTAACAATACATATATTTCAATCAGTATGGAGTTGTTGGTATACAACCTTCACAATGAAAGAAAGTGAAGGTTCATAGTTTCTATTCCACATCTGAATCTTCACTTTCTTCCATTGTATCAGGTTCTGGTAGAGTTCCTTGTTGTTTTATCGGATGGAATATCCTTGAAATACTGGTGATATTCTGAAGGAATTATTCCAGCCGAGCAAATTGATAGCAGGTATTTCTTCTTTGCTGCTGTAATTGGATGTTTGGCGCCATACAAGGGTTTTAAGTCACATTTTATAGAAGGTCTTTTCCTTAAGGATTTAAGTTTCACACACTGAAAACTGGTGTCATCGAAACTGCACTTAAAAACACACACCCGCGTTCACTTTTTTGCAGTTTTATGCATTTTATTTTTGTCCATAGTACCTTTTGTCCACTAACATTTACAACGTTTGGTGGCAGTACAGATTTGGCTACACGTTTGATATCCAAAAAGTCATAGTATTTCATCGGCACAACATACGGACTTCTCTTTCGTGCAACCCTCACAATTGTTTCCCACTGGCTTGGTACATATACCGATGTAAGATTCTTTGCTCGTTCGAAGCATGTACACTATCACACTCCATCTGGGTATGTCCACTTTCTAAATACTTTTGTTCACTGGTGTCTTTGTTTTTACATTTTTCTAAAGCATGCATCAATGCAACAGTAACAACCCTATTGCGATTTTGACCACTACAACAGTCAGGATAAAAACAGACATTCTTTACTGTGATAGGGAGAGATTTCATGTTAGTCAAATAACAAGGTCCCACTTCCCAAGACCCCCGTTTTCCTTCAGTTTCATTCCACAAAAAAAAAGTCGAACTTGTGTTTTGTAATGAGTAAAAGGAAATATTGTAACAACTAAGCTTTCTTTTATAATAAACTTGACTAACAAGCGAACATGGAATCGGTAAAACAGCCNATAAATGAGCTTGTCCGGGTCAAAACAATGTCATTCATTGTCATATATTTATGCCCCCGGAAGGATGGCATATAGCATTTGAACTGTCTGTCCATCCGTCTGTCTGTCTGTCCGTCCGTCTGTCCGAAAACTTTACCATTGGCCATAACTTTTGAAAGGTCAAGGTCATCCTTCAAAGTCAAGGGTCAAATATATGGCTTCAAAGCGGCGAAGTAGGGTGCATTGTGTTTCTGACAAACACATCTCTTGTTTGTTTTACTTTACTTCATAATTCAATGTTTATTATCGGGAATTGAAAATATGCATGACTTTGAAATTTAACTGGATGACATTACTAACAACATGCAGCGTGGGGATACGCGTCGGCCGAGGCCGCGCCATTTCTAGTTATTTATGGATCAGTTGATTGAAATAAACCAAAGTGAACCAGTTTTTGTCTAGTTTCCACCATTGTATGTCATGAAGCATTAAATTTGCCTTAAAAACTGCTGAGTTGTGGCACTCAATTTATCACACATCCATGTTTTAATAATTTTTGACGCCCTGTCTTGGAAGTTTTTCTATCCAATCTACACCAAAATAGAAAGTTTATATAAACAGATGGTTTCAAATCTTGATCAATCTGAGTGGGAACATAAAAATGGTACAAGCTTTTGTTGGCATGTATGTGACAATTTTTTATTGTTTTTTTTTTCAGAGTTCCGAAAGTCCATGTCATGTGGCTCCAGTTTTCAGTGTGATAACCAGAAATGTCTAGAACAGGATCTGGCATGTGACCAGGTGGACAACTGTGGGGACTTCAGTGACAGGTCTGCTGAGGGGCCCGCACAGTGTGGGGTTAAAAGTCAGTTTATCAGTCTGTTTGTCATAGAATAGGGTTAAAATTAGGTAAATTAGTCTGTTTGTTACAGTGTGGGGTTAAAACTCAGTAAATCAGTCAGATTTTATAAAATGGGGTTAATAGTCAGTAAATCAGTTTGTTCCTCATAGAATTNGTTCTGGCTCTAACCCCTCGAATTATGTACTCGCTTGTTTAAGACGCGTGTAAGCGCCCGTTAATGAATGAATGAGAGTCAATATCTATTTGATTACATACATAAATATAAATGGAGCATTTGTCATTATACATACACCCAAATTAGAAAGCAATAGTCGACATACATTTCACCATTTATGTCGTGTTTATTTCCTTAAATACGTATATATATAAGCAATTCTTTAGCCAATGTTTACGCAGAATACTTAACGCAAATGACTAGGGCAAAAGTGTTTGCTCACATTAGCCGAAAGTGAGTTTGGTTAGCCACACAAAACGTATTTCTCGTTACAACTCAATGAGAATCATAGTAATATCTTGTTAACATCGATCTGCGATAAAATAACACACACAAAAAAACAAGCCGCTGACAAGATAATAAGTCGACAGTTTCTTCGACAGCACAGTATTCTAGTAACTGCTGCACAAAGATTCCAGTAATAAATCATCACTAATCTTCAGATGGTGTTTCACCGTGCTCACATTTTGCACTGTTTGTTGCGGATCTGAACATGGTGACACATAACAGTGGATATAACAATTCGTGATATGAACATTATTGCAACTGAAACCAATTTTTAATTTGATACCTATTTTAAGAAAAAAAATCAAAATCTGGTTACGGTAACTTTTTGCAGATTTTTCGTAAACAGAGAATAGTTTTGATCGTATGCGGTGATTGTGAGAGCATATGGTATGTTTTTTTTTTAATTTGAAAACGTTAACAAAAACAATCTTGTATGAAATCGGCTAATGTGAGCAAACAGTTTCTTTTTTTTATGAATCTAGAAACCTCCATATGTTAAATAGTTGCTCAAATACCAAGATGTGTACTGGAGAAAAAATAGTTTGCCTACATAAATCATTTCAATATGTTTCAACAAATTTAACCCACACACTAAATTATACGTGAACACACCCATTGAAATTGTTAATATTGTGGGTGAAGCCTGAACAGTTAGTCATGGTTGACCGTATTGATAAACAATACACAATTTTAACGTTTGAGCCAATGCCATTATCTGGTTGCTATTCAAGTTGCTTGAAAAAAATCATGACAACAAGTTTAATTGACATATTGTTCATAAAAATATGTTTGCTGTTCCAGAATGAAAAGGAAGTCATTTATTAGAGGGAAACATAGCGTGAATCTACTTGTCTAGATATCACTGGAAGCAACTGAAAAAGCATTCGAAGCTGTACAGACATGAAGGTGTTTTGTTTTAGATTAAGAACAATTCAAATGTGCACAATTTAATAGAGTTTCGTAAGTTCAATTCCAGTACCACATGCTATTACTGATAGATAGTTGCTTAGATGACATTATATATATATATATATATATATTGCAAAGAAAATACCATTTTAAATTCAGAAAATATAGGAAAAAGGATTGTACGTGCATAATTCCAATGTACTGCTAAATGTTTACTTTACGGATATTAAATTACAAACACTCTTTGGTTACCAAATCAGTTCTAAAAAACTTCTATTGAAAAGTTTCAAAAGAACATAAAAGCTCATAATTTTATTTACTGGAAAGATAACTTACGTCACTTACCTTGTAATGCAATATCAAACTTCGTTAACTCGAAAGCGTCGCTGACACGGCGAGAGCTTGGCAAATCAAAGCAGGAACTAATGTAAAATGTTGGTACGCGCTATTTATAGTATAAATCCAGTTTTGATGTATTATGTTAACAATTTCGCATGTGATAGCGTTAACCAATATTTCAATTAAAAACAAACGGTGTATTATGCTCTTCTCACTAAAATAAATGCTATCGTGTTGATATAAAGTATGATTTCAAACGCAAATATAGTTGTATCATCGTCGGAACCCACGTTTACACAATTACGTTATAATGCTTTTTTACTGACAGTGGGCTATTAAGTTAGAAAAGTATCGTGTTCATGAAAAAGTTTCCTTGTCCAACGCCCCATGGAAATTCAATCAATGAAGCGACGCATTATTTAAACAGTTACAAGTAGGCGGGTTTCGCCTTGTCATATGTTTCGTTACCTGTTCGCTTATGGCGTAATACCGCAATCCGCCCAAATGAACGTTGCTGTGCAGCCTCGTTCTATATGAATGTTGGAATAAGAAGTGTAATTTCANTGAATTTAAAATGGTATTTTCTTTGCAATATATATACCATTTTTAAATTCAAAAAATATAGGAAAAAGGATTGTACGTGCATAATTCCAATGTACTGGTAAATGTTTACTTTACGGATATTAAATTACAAACACTCTTTGGTTACCAAACCAGTTCTATAAAACTTCTATTGAAAAGTTTCAAAAGAACATAAAAGCTCATAAATTTATTTACTGGAAAGATAACTTACGTCACTTACCTTTTAATGCAATATCAAACTTCGTTAACTCGAAAGCGTCACTGACACGGCGGAAGTTTGGCAAATCAAAGGAGGAACTAATGTAAAATGTTGGTACGCGCTATTTATAGTTTAAATCCAGTTTTGATGTATTATGTTAACAATTTCGCATGTGATAGCGTTAACCAATATTTCAATTAAAAACAAACGGTGTATTATGCTCTTCTCACTAAAATAAAAGCTATCGTGTTGATTTAAAGTATGATTTCAAACGCAAATATAGTTGTAACATCGTCGGAACCCACGTTTACACAATTACGTTATAATGCTTTTTTACTGACAGTGGGCTAATTACTTAGAGAAGTATCGTGTTCATGAATAAGGTTCCTTGTCCAACGCCCCATGGAAATTCAATCAATGAAGCGACGCATTATTTAAACAGTTACAAGTAGGCGGGTTTCGCCTTGTCACATGTTTCGTTACCTGTTCTGCTTTTGGCGTAATACCGCAATCCGACCAAATGAACGTTGCTGTCCAGCCTCGTTCTATATGAGTGTTGGAATAAGAAGTGTAATTTCATTTCTTATAAGTTTGTCAGCTCTCTATAATGTGGTGACAACCGAATATATACCGTTGGTGCCGAAGATGTGGTTTTACTTTAAACCACAAAATAGTTGACGGTCAGAACACGTCGAGCACTCTTTCTGAGCTTACGGCTTACCACACATAACAGTAATCTACCAGAGTCGATATGGGCTTTAAGTTTGTTTCATTGTTGAGCTTCATGGTGAGAGGAAAGAATAGTAAAACCTCCTACTTATAACCTAATAATTTGCTATGACTGGCTGTGTGTCTTTCTCAGCTTCTTGTGATACTTGCATTACCATAACTTTACCGTTTGGATCTCAAACCAGCATTAAAGCTAATATTCACGTACATCGCCCCATGATTCGTTTTAACGAATGTTCATTTACTAACTTAGTGTCGTTTATTGTTGGTTCCTTTCTCGACCTCCACCGTTTTCAGAATTACACCGCATAGGTTTTGCAGACATTTTACATAACAGAAGGTCATACTGAACAGTTACTTACTTCGAAGATCATAAACACAATTCTTCAGAAGTGTATCATATAAGAATATTGTTAACACATTATGATGGAAAAAGATTAGGTCCCCGCGGTTTCTGGCAGTATACATAAGTAAGGATGTGTATTATGATACACCTATCTGTACTGATGTTCACGCAAAAACGACGGGCAGGAATGCCTACGAATTTCTAAGTGGTAGGAAAAAGTAATATTGTGTCTAATGATAAAACAAACTTACTGCATTTAGTTTTTTTTATTTTGTAGTATTGCATTGAGCATGCTTTTCGGCATATATCCATTGCGCGTTTACAATAATAACGTTAACTAAAAGACAGTCATCACTGTGCTTAAGTGACTATTCAATCACTGTTTTATTTTGAATAGTAACGAAATCCAATTGATGTGTTCGCATGCTAGTTTAATTTTAGTTTTGCATTCCAATGCGTGTGGCATAATAAGATGTATACCAAAATTACTGTTATTGTCTTGCAATTGAAAACAAACAAACATATAGTATATTTATCAATTAATTAATGAGCGAGTATCGATTATCACATACAAAATTAAACAATTCGTTCGTCTGTAACAGTATAGTTAAATAATGACACGGAGTCAATAAACCGGTTTCATTTGCTCAGAAAATATATAACTTACCAGGAATTCCACATCGGAATGTCTGTTAAATGTATTATGTTACAAATGACAACCCCTACTTTTCAACAAAAAACGCCTCTACATCTCCATAAAACAGATAGCAGTATGGGTGGAAAACCGTGTGCTGTCTGATAAACAACAAGTTTATGCATTAGCTGATAGCATAACGATGTCCTTTGAATGATAAAGAATGTAGTGTTACGCAGACTTTTCAATTTTAAACGTTGGACAGTGTTTGTTGCCATCATAAAAAGCCATTATTTAATTTTTCGCAAATAGGAGGTTGTTAAAATTCCTTTAAAATGCAATTTGTAAGCGCTTTGATTAAGTTCAAGCAATGCAAATGTACATATCTATTTTACATAATTGTACGTCGTTTAATCGTGTTTCGAAGTCACAGATTTCCAATTCTGTCAGTTTATAAAACGTTTCCTGCTAAGTGTTGGTGACCTTTTCTCCGACGAGTTTCTAATTGTATCATTAAGCAATATAACTGACACATTGAGTACAAAACACTGTTTAAGTATCAGTGCATGCTTTCTTTCTTCCAAAGTTAGCCACGTTATCATTATATCAGTGTAATCACTTTTCACTGATGTGTTTTATATTTTCGGCAATGGAAAAGTATGTGTTTTTAAGACA
Organism: Dreissena rostriformis; assembly: GCA_007657795.1. Lineage (NCBI taxonomy): Eukaryota > Metazoa > Mollusca > Bivalvia > Myida > Dreissenidae > Dreissena > Dreissena rostriformis. The sequence continues at coordinate 12,543 of VMBQ01000491.1, read as the reverse complement.
ATCATACCGTAATTTATTTTGAATTTCAGTGTTACAAATTCCTGAAAAAAAGCAATGTTCTCATCATTTTGATGAATGTCAAGATATGTAAATTTACATAATTGATAAAACGTGTTATGCTAAGTTTTGGTGGCTAATTCTCGACGAGTTTGTAAAAGAATAGGTAGCAATATAATTTACAAATTATGTCTTAAACACTGTGTGCCTTGAGTAAGAAGAATTGCATGCTTCCTTCCTGTATTCAAAATTTCTGTTTTTTTATTCCACAAGTAATTTATATATGTTTTGGAAAACCATTGAAAAGGATTCAAACAAACAATATATATCATATTTACATATTTGTTAATAACTGTTTATTATGAACAATGTAATACCTTTCACAACAGTTCGGTCACTGGTTCTCAGACGAGTAACAATTGGATGTCAATGATTGTGGATTACCGTCTCGCAGTTCGTTTTTTAGAATTGACAATGTTTTGGTGCCAATATTTATATTATATCTGTCACCAAGTTGGCGGGAGCATTCATGTCTTTTTGACACATTTTAGATAGAAATTAAGAAAATACAGTGATTGCCAAATGTATCTTTGCTCTTAACGCATGTATGCTCCGTCCACTTTCGAAAATGTACTCTCTCTCTGAAATAATTAAAACACTTAAAATCCCTTTTCCGTTCTTGCAAATATGGTGCAAAATGAAACATATGAATATATTTAACAGTAGATTTATTGGAAATCGGAAATTTACCATTTTTTAGGTTGTTGTTATAAATTATATATAAGATTATATATAGCTTAAATAGACTGATTTTCCAAATCGTCGGAACACAAAATTTACATCATTTTATATTTTGACAGAATTGTTCGTCCTTTAAAGCCACACAACTTATTTAGCATTGTAAATTTAAGTATAAATAAGAAACATATTTTATCTATGCCAATTAGAATATATATGGTGGTAACAAGGTAGAAATCCGTCTTTTTGCGCTTTAAAACTTAAAAATAATCGCGTTTGTCGAAATGGACGTATACGTCTAGAAATCCAACTTTCGGTTTTAAGGGGTGTTGCGGCAGTTTATTTAACCGAGGATATATTTATAGCAACACCTGATGCTATTATCACAACCCAAAATTTTTGTTATTAGGATCATCACAAATGACAGAGTTAGTTCATAATAGGTACAAAGGTCAGTGGTTCGATCCCAGGTGGGGTTAACTTTTTTACTTCTTTTTTTCTTTCTTTTATTTTGTTCTTGTTATTTTTTTACTGGAGCTATTTATTCCTGTTATTTGCATTAATCAATTTAAAGCATTTAATCACATACTTCAAAACATGCCGAAATCTGTCAACTGTCCCTGTTATTGATGATTTAAGTCGAGTTTGATACTGTATGGTCTTATGTTTGTGATTAAATATTGTATTATTGATGCGTTTTTTTTGTAAGCTGTTGGGGCACAGTTAAGGTTGTAAACAATTTCTAATGTTTACGCATGTCTCTAACAATTTCTGTAACGGTACTTGGGTTTCGCCTAATTGCTGTATTTTATTAAATTTTACTCAGACGGTAGGGATGGTTAAACACACAAATCTCTGTTAAAGTGCGATGACCCCCTTTTTTATGTTTGTTTTATGATAACAAAACGAAGATGAACGTATTTGAGCAGTTTCGCAAAAAGTTATTAGATAGAACTTTTTTAAATTCCATTTTTGTGGTTAAAATAGTAAAAAATTTACGTTTTTTTGGGTGACATAAAAATTATAAAAATTAAATTTCTTAAAATTTAACTTGTGTTCTCCATTTTTTTGGTTGTTTGTGGTTTAATTAAATGGTATATGATGTATCTAAGCTATATAATATCTACGTGTTGCCAATTTCGTAGGTTATTACTAATTTTTATGCAATTAGAGATTTTTCAGTTTTAATGAAAAAGTACATGTTATATAATGGTGAATAAAATCAAAACAAGGCCGGTGACCCTATGTTTTATTTCATTTTATATATATTATTAGTATGTATTACTCAAATATAAATTTTGAGCAAAAGGTATTAGATGGAAAAAATCAGCAATACTGCAGCAACACCCCTTACAAGCGGTACCGTTTGAAAAAAAAAATACTTGCTAACTAGGCTTTAGATTTAATGACAATTTTGCACACTTTCAAATTGCATCTATATGTATTGATAAACATGTACTTCATTTCGAGGTCAGAGGCTTTAACCGTGTTTGGAAGTCACAGATTTCCAAATCTGTCACTTGATAAAACGTGTAATGCGTAGCTCGGTTGGCTATTTCTCAACGAGTTTGAAATCAGTAATACTACATTTTGAAAGTACATAATATAAACAAGCGAGAGCATAACCCAGTAATTTGATGTCTTCATTATTTATATGCACTGTAGCCTTCTATTTTCTATACGGCTTATTTAAATTAAATCAAAAACTTCCTTAAAAATACGTTAAATTGAAGCACTTAAAAATACTAAAAAAAAACACATTAGCTCATAGTTTTATTCAGTGGCAATAAAGCTGTACGCTTAAACGTCTTCCCTATGCTGTAATACAATATCAATATGTACGGTGGTGATAGTCCCGTGATGAGTAGCAGATGGGGTTTAGAACTAGAGTGTTTTCACAGACCTTGACATAGCGGAATGCTGGCAAATTAAATTGGATACAAAATTTAATGGATGGGGCAAACGCGATATCGATAGTTTAAATCACAATTTGAGATTTTTGTTTTACAATATATTGTTTGTTACATTTAAATAAAGAATTAGACTAAAACCAAACGGTTTGCTATACATGCATAATTAAATTTGCCTATTCAATTATGACTACAAAATAATTGAAGTAAAAATGCACAAAACATTCATTTGTTGTATATACCATACGGAAGAAAGTGTTGTTAATAGAATGGACTGTACTTGAAAAAGTACAGAATCAGAAGAAAGAACTAATACCCGCCATCAGATAGAACCTAATGCTCTATCTAATGTTGTTGCATTAATCCAACAAATAACTGAAATCGGCCTCAGACGTTGAAATTATTTATGTTATGTTTCCAAACTTGGGTTTGAACTTATGTCTAGCTAGTGATTACTTTCTTTCATAGACGGATGATGTCGTTGCTGTGAAACATTGCATTTTGCACAGTAATAATACTATAAAGATATTTTACTTTGGTTCTTCTATGCTCCATGTGGACAGTGCTTGCTATTCAGAGCTTTCTGACATAAACTGAAAACTGTTCCGAGACATTGGTTTAATGAAACAAGAAAAAGGGTGCGTCTACTTTTACATTTCAAACAGTTGTAGATGTTTTTTCAGTGACACAAACGGTCAGATTTGCATGAAGACCACACAGTTTTTGTTTTCGATGATGAGAATGTTCTGGGTAATGAAAACAGATCTGATAGAAGATGACATCTGATAGGAGATGTACATTTCATAGCTCCAGTCAAATATGGTAAGATAATAACAATTTTATATGACTGACATGTTTGCTAATTGAAGGTCAAACAGCATCATTAACTGCACTTTTATTTTCCAGATTCAACAGTAAATATGCGTGTACATTATCCCATGATAAGCTTTACATAATTTGCAGTTAATAGTTCATATATAACTAAACAGGAACTTCGTGCTTGAATGTCAACTCATCATTAATCGAATTCATACACAAGCGGTGGGAGTTTCGCCGAATTGTGTGTCTGTAATATTAGTTTATTAAGTAATAGTTTGCAGTCCTAATAAAGTACGCATTAACTTCTTAAATTATTGTATAACATATGTTTTGTATACATTTATCTTACAAAGTTGAACAAAAAATGCTGTAATTTAAAAAGGGAAAAGCACATATTGTCTGGCGAAAAACTTCTGCATTAACAAAATGTATGGAACATGTATTTTAAACGAATGCATCCCTGGTTTGTGTCAAAAGAGATAAATCTTTTGAAAACGGAAACGTCTGATGTGGGTAGAAAGCCGTCGAATGTTTTCTATCGCTCTAAATCCATTCAGTTACTTGCCACGGAAACACGTGGTTTTGTTTACACCCGTCAAACATTATTTACATCCTGGCAAGCGCCGGATGACACAGGGCAGGACAGAAGGTTAAAGATCACTAAAAGATTTATTTGCGAATTCCTAAACGCCAGTGTTGACTCGTAAGTGTTTCTTCCACCTTCAATTTATCCCGTATACTTACTATAATGAATGTCAGCCAACAGCAGACAATGATTATAAATACGAAATAAAGCAACAGCGCAAATAAATTATAAAAGCTCGACCAGGTAGATTGTCGGACATTTATCACAACTCACAACGCATTGTACTTATTGACTCTTACCTGCGATTTCAGTTTATAGGTTGAATGCACCATTATCACTTGCTGGAAATGACGTCTTTATTTACAGCACAAACAGAGCACGTCGGTTATTTCACCCAAGTATACACAATATTCAATAAGGGCAATATAACAAAGCAGAATTATTTAGTATATTATAAAATAACTAATTTAACAAAATAAGTTTGATATATATATTTTTCGAACCCTGTGTCAAAGTTAAATCCTCGCAGTGTGAGACCTCTAAACTAGTGCAAGAAATGAATATGCTTTCACGTGAATACACAGGCAGAAACGCAACCAAATAGCTAAGTTGTAGAGAACAGTAATATTGTGTCTAACGATAAAAAATAAACAAGAGGGCCATGATGGCCCTGTATCGCTCCACTGTTTTTTATGCGAAAAAATCGTGCAATGCGCTCCTTTTATCACAATGATTTCTACCCCACCCAGCCAATTTATAAATAGTCCTTTACAATATTATTTCTCGTCTGCAATCTCTTTCAATTTGGGGCAGTCCAAAATGTATCGTTTGGTAAAGGGTTAACAGTTATGGATAGTTAACATGTTGGTCTACTTTTCACGCTCGACATGTATGCATTTATCTCTTATAATTAAAAGGTTATTCCAAATGTATGTTGATAAACGTTTAGTTTGAGAAGAAAATAGTGTATTCATCCCATAATGAATAAATAGCAAAAACGCATAAACATGCAAAGTTCAACGACTTCCTGTGGCCATGTTTTTTGACGAACCACATTTTCTTAAACAACTTTTAAATGGGAGCTTTCAAGGGATAAATTTGGCCCCAGGGGCATAATTTGAACAAACTTGGTAGAGAACTATAAGATGTCACTACATACGAAATTTGGTAGCCCTAGGCCCAACGGTTATGGACAGGAAGAAAAGTGGCTTTATATAAGCATATGTTCAGTGTTGTTACCCCCGGGGCAGGGTCAAATTTAAGCCCGGGGCATAATTTGAAACAACTTTGGAGAGAACTTTAAGATTTTAATACATACCAAATTTGGTAGCCATATGCCATAAGGTTATAGACAAGAAGATTTTTTAAAGTTGGCACGAAATAGGCCCTATTTAAACGTATGTTCATTTGTGTGACCCCCGGGGCAGGGTCAAATTTGACCCCAGGGGCATAATTTGAACAAACTAAGTAGAGAACTATTAGATGTCACTACATACCAAATTTGATAGCCCTATGCCATAAGGTTCTGGACAAGAAGATTTTTAAAGTTTGCACAAAATAGGCCTTATTTAAGCGTATGTTCATTTTTGTGACCCCCGGGGCAGGGTCAAATTTGACCCCAGGGGGCATAATTTGAACAAACAAAGTAGAGAACTATTGAATGTCACTACAAAACATACAATTTCATACTAGCATGTATTTTGTTATAGACACAAAAAGCAACGAAAACAGCCAAAAAACTTATTTAAAAAAATAGTTAGCCAATTGCGCCTTAATTAACCGGTCCAACATTATGCAACATAATCATTCCCGCAAACAAATGCAGCGTCATAAGCCATTTTATTTTATTATTCATTTACCAATTGGGTCATTGAGGTATGATAAACTGAAAAACAGGCAACTCCATTTCGTTTTGTAATAAATCATGTTTGGCAGAAATGTATAACAAAACGTTTGGCAAGCCTCGTCTTTTTTTATTCTAAGCCGCACTCGATCTTTTACAAAACGATATGGAAGTAACATGTTATTCGCTCTGTATTAGGTCATGTTTTGCTTTTAAGCATTATATAACATCTCAAATATAAAGAGACGATTTGTTTTTTAAACATAATGTCTACATAGCATCACAAACTCTTTTGGCTAATTACAAACATACACCAAGAATTAAGTTTACCATCGAATTTAGTATATAGGTGAAATGCTGAACAGTTAGATATGGTGGATCATATTCAAAACGTAATAAAGGATAATATTTTTATCATTTTCATTAACAATTGGTTATTCGTATTGCTCGAAAACACTGTTTTAATGATAATACTTGTTAGTTTGTTTCAAAACAAAAATAAAGTTGTGAACAAGTGACATATTTTTTTAATAATATGATTAATATTCTAAGCGCAGTCAATTGTTTAAGGAAGCATACCATTATGATTGCTTTTCAAGATAAAACAGACAGCAACTTTAATAGTTTTTGCAGCTTAAGTGCAGACCAGTCTAGCCGTAGAGCGTGTTATGAAGGTGTTCATTAAGAGTAAAAACAAGTTTACTTTTGGTTGAGATTTCATTTTGCGTAATGGCTTAGTGCCTAAAAGAAAGGAGTATCGTTTGGGTTTTCGTTACGTGTGATCAAATCTATGAAGGGATACTGTGTTAAAATATGTTATAAACTCAATAGGAACATTTATCACATGCTATACCTTGTTTTCAATGTAGTACAGACATTACCGATTTTTTTATATTACACATAAGTAATACAACATTTTTAAGCGTTTTCATTGGCTACAGAATCAATAACTGACCAATTGCATCGCTTTATTTTGGTGAAATGACGTCGTCAACATAAAATGAGTTGTCATATCATTCCATATTTTATTAAACGAGTTCAGGAATTTTGTTAGTAAGCGAGCCTTTGGCGAGCTTACTAACAAAATTCCTGGACGAGTTAAATAAAATATGGTATGATATGACAACGAGTGTTAGATCTTTTTTATCACATGCTTTTAAACTAAATAAAATACATCTTTATTGACCAAACAAATGATGATAGATCTAAAAGTTGTTTACTATCGTGACGTCATTTCAAATTTTCACCAAAATAAAGCCATGCGATTGGTTAGTTATTGATTCTATAGCCAATGAAAACGCTTTAAAATGTTGTATTACACATGTGTAATATAACAAAAAACGTAATTTCTGTATTACATTGAAAACAAGAAAAAGCATGTGATAAAGGCTAATAGCATTATTCAGTATCAATAAAGCTCAACCTGTTAACGTCTTCCTTACTTTGTAATACAATATCAATCTGTACGGTACCGATAGCGTCGTGATGAGTTAGTTTAAACCTATTTATTTTGGCTCGATTGCATCGAAAGACTAAGGCTATGAAACGCTCTCGAGTCCGTTTCCTGGTACTAGAATCAGTACTTGGTGTCTTCAGGGGAGATTTGAAAGAACGATCCCACTATGGGGAACGAACCCGTGACCTGCCGAACGCTAGGCGGACACCATATCCACAACGCTACGGTCACCTTTCGTGATGATTTGCAGAAAAGTTTAAAACAAGAGTGTTTTAACCGACCCTGACACGGCGGAATGTTTGCGAATTGGATACTAAATTAATTGTGTGGAGCAAACGCGATATCTATAGTTTAAATCACAATTTGTGTTTTTTGTTTTACAATTTATTGTTTGTTTTGTATTTAAATATATCATTAAACTAAACACAAACGGTAAGCTTTACACGCACAAGTAGATTTTCTTATTCCATATTACTAAAAACGAATTGTGCAAGTACAAAGCATAAAATATTAATGTTTTGTGTATATACCATTGGTAAAAAGTTTTGTCAATAGAATGAACTTTACTTGACAAAGTACAGAATATCAGAAGAAAGAACGAATACGATCAATCAGATAAGAGATAATGTTCAGTCTAATGTTTTGGTACACACTCCAACAAATAACTGCCAACGTCCGCAAACGTATTAATGGTTCCTGTCATTCCAAGTTATATTCCTAGACTCGGGTTTGAACTCGTCTAGCTAGAGGTTTCTTTTACATAGACTGATACGGTCTGTCGGGTCTCGTATCTGTCTAACATTGAATTTATCACAGTAACATTACTATAAAGTTATGTTACTTTGCTCCTTCTTGGCTCCATGTGGACAGTGCTTTGTATGCTGAGATTTCTCGATACAGAAACTAAAAACAATTCCCAAAAATTGGTCAATTGAAACAAGAAAATTGGTTTATATACCTTTACATTTCATACAGTTAAATATCTGTACAGCGACAAAAATTATATATCTAACACACAGAATACAAACTCTGTGGTGCGGTGATGAGAATGTTCTGGGTAATGAAAACCATCTCTAAAAGGAGATGTACACACCATAGCCCCGATGAAACATGTAAATATAATTACCTTTTAATACGACTGACAGTTTTATCTTTTCTTCAATTTGTGATAATTGAAGGCAAACAACATCATCCACTAAACGTTTATTTTTCCGATTCCACAGCTAACATTCGCGTACCTCGCCCAATGATAAGCTTTAAATAGTTTGCAAACCAAAATTGTTCATGGTCCATAAACAACTTCACGGACAGTTCATGCTTGAATGTCAACTCCTCATAAATCGTATTCATAAACAAATTATGGACATGTCGTCGATTTGTTTGTCGGTAATATAAGTTTACCAGTAATAGTTTGCAGTCTTGATAAAGTATGCATGAACTTCTTAAATTATTTTATTACATTTTTGTACATATTTTATCGTACCACTTTGAAAGAAAAATGATGTAATTTTAAAAGGAAAACGCATGTATTTTGCAGAACGACGAACTTCTGCAATTACAAAATGGAATGTATTATGTTTTTTAAACGAATTTATCCCTGGTTAGTGTCAACTGAGATAAATCGTTCGAAAACTGAAAAGTCTTATGTTGAGAGTAGAAAGCCGTCGAATGTTTCCCTTCGCTCTAAAACCATTAAATTACTTGCCACGAAAACACGTGGTATTGTTTACTCCCGTCAAACATTATTTACATCCTGTCAAGCGCCAGGTGACACAGGGCAGGATAGTAGGTTAAAGATCACTTAAAGATTTATTATTAGCGAATTTCTAAGCGCCATTGTTTACTCGTACGTTTTTCTGCCACCTTCAATTCATCCCGTACTTACTATAAATGAATGACAGTCCCAAGCATGCAATGTTTATAAATACGAAACAAAGCAATACGTTAATAAATTAGAAAGTTCAGCCAGGTAAAGAGTGTCGGATATTTATCAGAAATCACAACAGATTGTACTTATTGACTCTGACCTGCGATAAAAGCTAAAAGGGTGAATGCACCATTATCAATCGCTTGAAATGAGGTCTTAATTTATACATATTTATTATAAAGTATAAAAGGATCTCTTTGAAATATATTCATTGCAAACTCTGTGTAAGAGTTTAATCCTCAGAGTGTGAAGCTTCTAAAGTAGCGCAGGAAAATCTTGTGCGTGTTAATGTCGAATTAAAGTACTAATAGACATATTAATTATACGGACAATAAAGTTTTTTGGAAAACTAGACAAAAAACTTGTTGTTTTATCGTGCAAAGTAACCTGACATCATTCCAGTCTTTGTCATACGCACTGTCTGCAGTTTTTTCCGCGTTTAGTATGCGACACTTGCATATCATTTTGTTTGACTTTTATCAATCTTATGCATGAGGATAGTATAATAAGCGTTTTTCAAACAGTTGTATTGAACATTCAGGAAGAGTCAACGATTGCACAACTCATCCATTTTGTTCATTGTAAGATGCAGATTTTAAAGACACAAAACAATGTAAGCATAAATATGGGTCGCGCTCTGTGAAAAAGGGGTTTAATGCATGTTTTGGCGAAAAGTGTCGTCCCTGATTAGCCTGTCAGACTGCACAGGCTGATCTGGGACGACACTTTACGCACATGAATTAAACCCCTTTTTCACAGAGCGAGGCTCATATGGAATTTAAAATGACTGACTATTTCGTACATGAACATAGCACTCATGCGTTTGCTGCTCAGTAGTAGGTTATTAGGAGCATACATGCAACCTTTTAAAACATTATATTTACCGTTTATCCGAAGGATTATAGGGACATGTAATTATGTAAGAAACCTTCTTGACAATTCGATTCATTTTCACCATCTGCAGACGCTTGACACTATTTACTTCTTGTCAAACATCAAGTGAGGTCATGAGAAATGCGGTTAAAGACCACTGAAAGATTGATTAAGGCATTGTTTAACCCAGATGTTTACTCGTTCGTTTACGATGCTTGTACATGTAAGTGGCAATTCATGAATGAATGAGAGTCAAGGGGCTATTTGGTTTCGAACATTATTATTCATTGAGCTGCTGTGATTATACCAGAACCTGTACAGCTGTATGTTGGTGTTCCACTTAAAAGTAGCCCCAATACATGAGTAACGATTTCTCTTATCCGTTTGCTCTAAAAGGCATAGGGAAATGCTAGGGCAAGATTAGATAATAATAATAATGGATATTGTTTATTATTAACATTTGTGTTTTTCTTCAATCTGTATTGTCGTATCAATGGATGGCATCAATGTTAAAATTAAATACATACATAGATTAATGAACACATTTAACAAGTTAGAAACAAAAAGAGAACAAAATGACAGTATTAGTACAGAAATGCTGCATTATGTAAATATTTCACAACCCTGAAGTTAAATCAAGAAGTGTTGGAATAAAAGTTGGGTTGTGGGTGTTGCCTTTCATTTGCACGGGTGTGTCCCCTTATCAGATTGGTAGTGTTTTCATGTGCACGTATTTTATATTCATATCTGATTAGAAAGTGGATTTACTATCAACGCACTGTTTGTTCAAAAGATAGACGAGACACATCTGTATGAATGGATGGGAAACAATCCTTAAAGAACAGCTCGGGTATGTTTGCATGGAGCTGTCATTGTGTTGGAGAGGGCGTACAAAATGTATTCGTGCACGGAATGATCTCACCTAAATTGTACCTTTACAATAAAGAACATGCCTTTCTTGGAACGCGCGTATAATTGAACCATTATTATTTATTTCATCCCTGCTTAAGTTAAATTGTTAATTTGTCAATTTGACATAAAAGTAAGTTGTTAACAATAGTCTCGAGCTATTTGCATGATTGAGTTGTTAGTCCAAGCGCATTTTTACACGTGTGTAAGAAATGGGCATAACTCAAGAAATATCGGTTTCGCATTGCCAAATTATACTCTTACTCTTACTCTTAAACGGCATCTTCTTACTCATTTACGTCTGTTGTATTTTCAAGTGCGATGCGGGAATCGGAATCACGTGACCTATTTTAAATAATGCAGGTAACAAAATACTAACACTTCATACCGTCGACTTGTTTGGTCCCATCAAACAAAGTAGCCACGTAGATATGCATTCATGCAGACCTAGAAATGTATTACAGCTATCAGTAATTTGATTGTCTCTGCGTAAATTGGCGTTGCAGAAACTAAACGTCCTTTAAAAATCATTTTTCTTTTCTGGTTGATTTGTGTTTTAATCTATTTCCATTGCTTTTTTTCCTTTACTATTTTCGACAGTCGTCTTCCTGCATGTGCAGCATTTTTTGTTTGAAAACCACACGAATAAACTATAAATACGTTCACCTTGGCGTTACTGAGAAAAACAACTCAACGACATGCTGAGACGCTCAAGGCCACAGTCNGCAAAAGGCCTGATTTGTGCATTTCTTTGTATGTTGGTGGTTGCCAGCCTCAATAGTAGGGCATATTGTTTGCATTCAAGATGGCCGTGGTGGTGCTTTTAAAACCGGTGCATATGTTCTAAGGTAATTATTTTGAGTAACAACGTAAAGGATTTTTTCTAATGCAGTTTTTTTGTAAGCTTATGAAACCACCTTTCCAGTCATGTATAGTGATATATCGACTATTCGCTCGGTCATGGAGAAATTTGAGATCAAAAATTGCGAATTCTATATATAACAAAGAAGGAAATTATTTGGGGGTGCGTAACCTTGAGTCGCGTGTCTGCAGCGTTTGCCAACAGTGTGCACATGTTCGCATGCGTGACACGAGCGCACATCATCAAATGTCGCTTGTTTTAAATGTCACGCGGAAATCGCTGGGTTTTGATTATCTTGTAAACTTGTATAAAAATGTTATTGAGTGATGGACTAGTGTTTCGCTAGAAAAAAAACGAAGTAGCTGAATTATCTGTACTGTGATATTTCAATAAAAAATAACAATAAATGTTCTTGAACTTAAAGGCAATAAGATTCAAAACGAAATAAATTGTATTGTAATTGGTCATGTAATGCATGCAAGGTACTAAGTACACGAATCTACATTCGCTAGTTGCATACTCGTAACTGCAGGCGAACAGTTGATCAAACACTTACACGTGATGAATAAACATATTTCGCAACCAACGGACGTCGCTTCGAAAGTCCCTTTTGCGTGTTTTTC
>VMBQ01000490.1:259970-273079 GCA_007657795.1 Dreissena rostriformis | reverse complement strand
GATTTAATAAGAGAAGTTTACAAAAAGACAGTAATACATCAATAATCAATATAATTATAACTTCAATTGTAACACGAGGAAATTGTAGAATTATTTACTTATACAAACGACTCGTATGAAAAAGGTAAATGGGTCATGCAGAACAAGATGCAAACCAATTAATACATATTAAAAAGCAATATAATTCAATTACAAAAATATTACTATTTCAGCGATTAATTCAATCAGGTTGAATAGCTCTTGATGTATTGAAATCAGAAAGTATCGATCTTTACGCGATATTATGTAATTAGAATGTATCACATTTATTCTGAAGGTATCGCTCGAGAAGCAAAATAAGTAATCGCGACATATTGTGTACATAGCATAATAACATGATTTATACACAATATAATGAAAATAGAAATTTTCGTTTGATATAACTCAGTCATTAAGTATTAAACTAAAAGCGACATAACGTAGTAAGAAAATACGCTAACGAACAGTCCATTTTTTTGTAATCATATACTATCGTATGATATTGTTAGTATATGTCTTAGTACAAATCAATATTACACACTCGTTGATATATTTAACCTCTGCGAATAGTGGATGTTTTATTATATTGCTGTTAAAGTTCTTTTGATTGACGATCAATCGTAAAATATAAAACATCTTAGAAAGCCAAAGGTGGCTTTCATCATCATTTGCAGTGACGCTGATCTTAAATCTTATCCCATCGCCATGACAGCATGGACAAAATAACATCTCCTAGTATAAACTGGACTGAATGTCCACTGTGTTGAAAAAAGTAAAAAACGCGCAGTATAGTGAAGGCAGTTTGTTTATGTCCATGACGCCTTTAATGTGTTTTTACCTGTGGCTGGTGTTATTCGTTACAGCTATTTTCTTTTGTTTATTTATAAGGATTAGAAAAAACATGTACGCACATTGTCAATTGATGGCATAAGTAGAATACAAGGTACATTTGAATACAGATAAGTTCATTTGTTAGACAAGAACATTTGAATGATGGAATATATATAATTTCATGGACCTGTTGAATAAAGATACGTTTTTTGTTCGACAAATACATTTAATTATGGGATAAATAGAATTACATGTACATGTTGCATACATAAAACTGTATTCGTTAGACAAAAACATTTTAATGATATGATAAAAAAGAGTACCATGAAATGTCTGGCACAGATAACCTTAAATAAACACGAACCTAGTATTCTCTATTTAAGAGACGAATTTCCTACCGTCAAATTGCACTGCCAAAATGGAAAAATTATATTTAAATACATCGTGTTCCACAAAAAATGTCAAAATGCTGTAATATTGTGCAAATGTATTGTCAGTATGTATCACGGTTGCTGCTTTATTGTGTCGGCAACATATTGCCTTTGACTCATACCAAATAGCTGCTGTGTTAATAAGCACGCATCTGTTACGTTAACACATTCATGCCTAGCGTCCAGAAAAAAGGACTTGGCAAACAGCGTAGACCCAGATGAGACGCCGCATGATGCGGCGTCTCATCAGGGTCTGCGCTGTTTGCTTAAAGGAATGTATGTAAGAAATATTCTAAATATAGAAATAAATATACTAGACAACCCTAATTTTGGAAATAAATTGATCCAATTTAGACGGATGGGAGAGTCCACTAGACATAAATGGGTTAACAAAACCACAAAGCAGCTGCTGCCTTTTGTATCCTGTAATCGGAAAAGTTCACAATAATTACGCTGCATAAAGACTGGCAAAATTAGACTTGTTATGTAGATCGAGAAAAAAGTATTGAAGTTAAGCCTTTTTTGTTAGTATATTTATAGTTATATATGCGTTGTCTGTTTTATAATAATATAACACCAAATACGTTTACAAGATTCTTAATTTGGCATGCATGCAAATCTTATTTAACGTTGTTTGAAATTTTGAGCTTCTGATTTTGTATCTATTGCTGTTGGGTTGCGTTGTTTGTAAGTTTTTTTTAATGACGTATGCTGCAGTCTCAATGCAAATTTTGTTGTACTTAGAATTTGATAATTTTTGGTATTTAGCTAGAACCATCTGTTGTGGATAGAAAAATAAAATAAAAATCATGGGTCACCAGTGTTGTTATTTTTGTATTCGTACTTGAAAAACATACCTATTTCAGCATAAGTATAAATTAAAAATAAGGTTAACACACACACATCGATTAAATAAGTGAAAAAACTGTTGAAAAAACTTCTTTCTCTCTCTGTTCATATACAACTGTTTTAACTTTACTGCAAATTCATAAAACAAACATAAATTGATTTTTCGGGGCATTTATTCATCAAAAACAACAACAACAGAATTTCACATATGAAAATCAATTTTATGCATATTACTTTATATATTAAAAGTATTTCCCGTACTTAGATTTTGTCCAAACTTACCCAAATGTTTTATTATTTATTACTTCATAAAAATATAAAACGAAAAACATAGGTCACCAGGGTCGTATGTTAATGAGCGCAGTTTAACTGCATGCAGTAAATTATTAATTGTTCTTTTTAACTTGACTTCACCATTGTTTGGCTTTTTGCCAATGCAAAAGAAGATTTAAATTTCAATGACGATCCAAATTATTAATAATATGTATCAAGTTCAGTTAAAGTAGGCAGTATCCAACTAAAAATAAGATGTATATAATACACTTAAAGGGGCACAGCAACGGTATTAATTGTAATTCTTTTCATGACGTGACCAATTAACGGCATTCCATTGTTATGCATAAATGTGTCTATTAGCAGATATATAATATTGGAATTGGTAAGACAATGTATACGCAAAAAGTATATACACACAGTTAATGTACGATACAACCATAATTCAACGAAAGTAATTTATTTATTTGAAAACCTATCCACACTACTAAAACGTGTACATGTGAATAGAATACAAACATACTTATTTGTATGCGTATATGTTAAAAAATCATTCTCTACATAAATCAACTTCGGTATCTTTCATAAGTTTTTGGAAATTATAATAACCTACATGTATTAGTTTTTTAAACGACACTGTTATGTAATAATAATAAAATCAATCTTGATTTTTTAAGTCTACATTGACTCACATTTTATTAAAGCAAAATATACACTTTTCGGACGTTTTGATAAGTTTGATTATTTTGTTTGTTAATCATATAATTACATTTTTGTGTTTTTTCCCTCCCGAACATAGATTTCATCCCAACCTACCAAAAATGGTTATCAAACAATAAGAAAACAAAGATATAAAACTAGGTCATCAGGGTCGTTTGTTTATTATTACAGTTAAACTACAGGAATTAAAATAAAACTCGTAGTCAAACAATACATGCTTAACTCCAAAATAGTAAATTACGATTGCAAAGGCATTAACTAATTGAATAATTATCCGTTTCTGTTTGCTCAATATTATTTGGGTCATTGTGCTGTTCAGTGGTAGACGCAGAATCCGTAATATACTATAATGTTGATTGCTGATGTTTCCCCGTGCACACATACGACCCTAATCAAGTTCCCGCATGCTACACATTGTTGCATGGCTCGTCTTTATTAGTTCAGCTTGTCATAAAATAAAAAGAAATGTTAAGCAATGTTTAGATGCAGGGCAAACGTTCGTTTTCTTTGATGTGACTTGTGTTTTATAAATGAATTGCACGTGCAGTACCCGCATGTTTTCAAATACATTGCTTAAAGATCAGACAGCCTGAAAATGTCTTGTTCATCTTTGTTTTCAATTGCTAACAAATTATAGACAAATCATTTTTGTTCTAATAAAATTGATCAAAGAAAACATGATATGCGAACGAAATACACAATAATATTCGCGTATTTCTTTTTGAACGTCGAGCGAGATGCAATCCCACCCGCACTTGAACCAGAAGTAATAGAGCGTCGTGAATAAATGATATTCATTCATCATTGATTCTATGTAATAAAATATATCAAACAACACCACATAAAAGTTGATATACTTAGAAAATGTGGGAGAAATTAAAATTATAAAAGTATTAAGATTAATTGTTAAGCTTAACATCAAATGTACCTGACATTTTAATTATAATCGATGCAAATTAAATTATATTTGTGTGACATGTTCAAAACATATGCTCATTCAATAAGACTTTCTTAAATGCGCAGGAAAGCTATCTTTTTAATAAGTCAAGTTGCGACACAAACATCTCCAATTATAAGGATGTATCGACAATTTTCCTGTATTAATACTCATGCTTGCCGTTACAATCACGCTATAAAAATGGTGTGTGTGGTCTAATGGATGATGGACGATTCTTATTGTGCAGTGTATAGGACACATTTTGTTTAATCAGTTTTCTTTGCTTCATAATAATTGATTTTTATTTGTGTTATTCCCATATTTGATATCCATCCCGTTTTGATTCGAATATCCGAAATAGCATACAACAACAACAACAACAACAACATTTATTTCAGCAATAAAGCTTATACAAGCTCTTAACCTACACATATGAACATGAAATTTTATATATACAAGTAGTGGCAGATGTAGATCAAATGTTAAATTGAATACATGGTGTTAGTGCAAAATATATTTATTTAACTAATGTTTGAATGGTAAACAATAATTATATATTCGTTGAAAAAATATATTCAACATTGACACTAATGTGGTATTAAGAAGTATAATATTCATTCACTGAAAATCATTTGCCATTCAATATCTTAAATAATTAATAGCTTTGCCATTATGGTAAACCTTCACGGTTTACATTGAATAATTGTTAAAAACGTGTTATTAAAATAAAAATAAAATAAAAACAACAAGTACACGTATTGCGCAACCAGTGTTACAGTATCCGAAAACGCATAAAGTATTGCGCAACCGGTACTACAGATAAAACAAATTTGCGTGAAACTAAACTGCCGTGTACGTCCTTAATTAACATAATGTTTAAGATAATAGACTGAGGTCAATGTCAGTGTGACTGTAGGTTAAAAAATGCATAGTATTGGTACCATCTTTCTTACACTTTATAAGTTAAGGTGATTATGTTGCCATTGCTAACGCAACGCTTAATTTATTAAAATATCTATAAACAATATCTCAGTAGATACCCGGTAAGCAAGATCACAATCTTAATGTTTCCAGAGTTTCATTATTCCTTTATATAGAAGACGTGTTATTTCACTAAACCCTAAAGCGATTCAATATTTTCATATTTTATTCTATAAAAAATAGCCGGTCTGCATTGTTCCTTACAATATTGCAACATACTATCGATTGCAGAAATACTGTATTGACTTAACTTTTATAAAGTCAGATATGACAAACACTCCGAGACGTTATGTATTGGTCTTTTCTTCTTCACAGTTTCTCATGTCAATAACATGCGATTGCAGAAAACAATTGCTTTAAATTAAAAACTTAATAAAATTCAATTGCTTACCATCTGTATCATAATGATTCCAAACATCCATAAACTGACTCGCTGAAATTTGTCTAAATTGTCGTGTCTCTTTGTCTCTGAATTGCCTTAAAAAGTTAGTTTTATCTACAGGTTTACTGTCACCTTTTTCTGCCATGCTTTCGTATTTAAGAACCACACTGAATATCGCCTGTGAACACTTTGACAGAAGTGTCCCTCGCTCTATCGTGAATTTCTCCCATTCGTGTCGTCTGCAACTAAAATCCGATACTGCGCATGTTCAGACATGCGCCGAGAATGACAATCTCCCAATCGATTACAGATTGTTAAACAGGTGTGACAGAGCTTGGCCAATTTCACGCATAATACGGCAGCATATCTTACCGAAGAAAATTAACTACTAAACAATCAATAGAAGTTCTTTATCACGTAACTTGATTCTATTTATTTAAGTAAATCTTTCTTAAGACAAAGTATCAACTTTAAAGAATCACTGTCTAAACGGTAAGTATGGTTGTTAATCGATACTCTTACAATTATTGCAACTATAAATATATATTATTCACATACACTTTATTTAGCTTTCTGAGGAATAAATGTTCAACGGTATGTTATTGTACCTGATTCATTCTCCGAATAGAGCTGTATGCCTTTCAACAAATAGCATTGTTCCACCCACGCCCCTGATTTATGTGACAGAAAGGCACTTAGTATTCTACAATTGTAATGCTAACAAGGTAAAACATCAGATGCTACAATTGGATAAAATCGCTATTAATATGTCGAGGTTTATAAAGTGCAATGTTGATAAATATGCATGAATAAAACTGGGACTACCGCATTGGAGCTATCGATGCCAAGCAGTATATCCCTGTTACATCTTGTTTTACGTATAATATGTTGTAATTGTAAACTAATAAAAAATATATATACAAATTATTCATATGTACAATACACTTTAGAACCTATCATAATTATGCGCAATTTTACTCAGTGTATGTTACAATCAGAATGAAACGCTCGATAAATAACAATGCCGATAATCTTTACCTGCAGTAACTTTTTTTATGAATGCGTTTTGTTCTGTCACCAAACGGTGTCCACATGCCACGAAATAATGTGATAATAGGAAAGTCATACATTCATATTCAGATTTTAAACAATAAAACACTCGCCTGAATGAAAATATCCATAAACATCCGTCATATTTACTAAATATACATCGGAATCTGGCGTTAACCTTACAAATGCACAGTTTACGTTTATTCCTTGTAAATACTTACTAAATCTACGAATAGCGCAACGTAATGATGTTCTATTACACGAATTAATGGGGGTCACAAGATCATTAACCGGAAAATAGCAATACAATGAGGACATAAAATTCATATTGATCCATATTTTATTGTCTTAACGTTTTATAAATATATTCTGATAGTTGCACCTTTTTGTCTGCTTCTCCAGTATATTCTATTACATTTTTAAAATATTGTTTAATAGCTCTCTGTAGTAAAATACATATGTGCCTCGCTATGTAAAAAAGGGTGTTTAATGTATTAATCATTGACGACACTTTCCGCAGAAACAAGATTTTTGTCAATGAGAGTATTCCTTTTAAAGAAAAATACAATAAAAGCGGAAAGTGTCTTCCCTGATTTTACTGTGCGGACTTCACAGGCTAATCTGGGACGACACATTACGCACATGCTTTNAATTCAAAGTTTATTTACAGGTCGTCGCTGAGTCTTCACAACTATATTATGTACAGACTTACCCCTGTGACCTTGCGGTGGAAAACATTTACTTTAGAGCCAAAGTAGGTCAAATTTATTCCAACTGCCCGGGTTTTATCCGAAGATATATTTTGTATACAAATTAACCAGTGCACGGTGGTCAATGAGACCTTAATGTTCATGTTTTTAAAGGAAAAAGTGTATCATTATTTCATTCAGTTCAAGGACACGTCGTCCATACACTCGATTTCCAGAACTATCGGATTGACACGAGAACTTGATGTTAAAACAACACCAATATGACCATAACTCATTAAGAGAACCTTGCTTGTAGCAGTGTCTGGTATCTTTTCACAAGGGTTATATACCGTTGAATGGAAACCATAAAGGGGGTTTACAATTGAAAACAAATGCTTTGTTCGTGTTATCAGACAGAATACCAGCATCGTGACTTTGGTGTAAGCGATGCTTAATTTCCGAATAGAATCATATTTAGCGCACTTTCAAAATGAAGATTATGATTATGTGCTCAAAGTCATGTTTTTTCCGATTAAAATTGTATATTTCAAATCTCGAGGAGACTGTCTTGTGTGCTTAAGTAAAGAAAACTCTAGATGGTATACCAACACACCAGTTCATTTTAGTAAGTGGATTGCGCCAATTCCATAACAAAATTGCTATAAATACGTTTCATTCCTTTTTGTCCATATAAACAAATTACTGCTACACAGAATTTTTTTTTAATGTGTCTCTCATGGTCATTGTGGGAAATAATGCTTTTGGGGATTTCGTTGCTCATTAATAATTGAAATAGGTGTAATGTTCTTTACAAGACAGTGTTTGTCAAACAGTGACATGCCGACATAATGCTTAAATAGGAAAAAAAATACATTGTTTGTTTTTCACGCGCTACATATGGAGGAATTTTATTGATACAGTTACCGTATATTGGTCAATAACGCATTTAAGTAGGTGACGGACAGGTTTAAAGTTGTATATCAAATGATTTTATTTATGATATATTTTGTAGTTTTCTACACATTTTATCTGAAATGCAAATCCTTTGTAGCAAATTCGTGATTTCGTTGATGCGCGATTACATTTTTTTTGCAAAAGCGAATAAGGTCACGGGAAGTACGCACTGCTTTGGCGACGAAAGGAAAGTCGGAAAAATATGTTTAAGTGAAACTTACTTAGTTTATCAGATAAATGTACTGTTTCTTGGTGTAATATTTTAGAATAATGTGTCCTGTAATACAATATTGATGCACAGAAACCCGCGTGATGCGCATCCTAGAAAAAAAGGCATGGAAAGTGAAACATATGCTTTAGTGAATAACGGAAATGTGATGACCCACATTCTTAAGAATTTTGATTTTGTCTCGAACTACATATTTACTCAACTGTAGTTATAATATTTTCGATTGCAAGGGAACTGTTCAAAACAGTGGCAGTTAGTTAATAGAAAATTCGACAAATTGTACCGTATTGAAAGGTGTACTTATGTTGCGTTCGGCTTAATTATAATGATCACAACGATAAGTTTGTTTAAATGTATTATTAATCATTCACCAATACATGATATTTGACTAAAATAGTGTATTTTGTTTTAAGAATTGAATGGTTTGCCAATATATATATAAATTTAACACACAAGTACTTAACTAAAACCTATTTGATACTTTATTATTGTCTTATTGTTATGTGGTTTCATACACAAGTGTAAAACAGTTTGTATAAAATAGTACACAGTTAATTGATGTCAAATTTGATAGGGAACCTCTAAGTGATTTTAATAATATAAAATTCTGCTTTATGGCTGAGAAATTGTTACACCTTTATTTCCCAACGGTGTTCTCAAAGTCAATATGCAATTAAAAAAACTGTTGATGCCGAATCATGGTTAAGATTCTAGTCTTTATATAATATAATATTTATATCTAATAGATGTTTGCAAATATAATTAATTGGATCTTTATCATTATCATAAGCTGCCTCTTGTATCATTTTTCTTTGCCAAATGAAAGAAATAATGACATTCCATAAGCGTTATCAGAAGAGAAAGTCTTGTTTTCATCAGTTAGTAATTTATTTAAGGCAAGTGACTTATCGAATTAACCAAGAAAAACAAACCATTACTGAGCAAAGAAATTACTATTACTGGTATGGAACGTTCAATGAAAAACATTAAGGGCTTCAACCTGGATAAAGGCAAGTTCAACCTAACAGAAAGACTAGAATTTTTCATATCAAACAACTCATAAATAAACATTAACTTCATAGATTTCATATTAAAATGACACAGCGTCGAAGGAGAAAATAAATTCAATCGCATTAATTTCACTGTTTTTTTTAATATCTTGTAACCATGATATTATGCACGCCTTTGCGGAGGCCTTACATTTGCTCGACATCTTTCTGCACTTATTTGATAATCTTGCTGACTCGTAATTAATATAATCTCAAAGTATAAAATCATGTAAATTGTGGACGTATGCCGCTGAAAGCTGAACCGATCCTTTTGCCACATCTTCAATAATTTTTATTTTATGTTAATTGTCGTAAATCATAGTTCAGAGAGTATTCAAATGTTTGCGGAATTCACTAAGTGGTAGGTGGAGCCAGGATTCAATGACTGTCGGGCGTAGCCATTCGATACTAGATACCTTTCATCAGGTGATATCTCCATAAGGAAACTCTGCTCTTCAGTATAATTGTTTCATACGGACAGATGGTGCTATTATTAATTATCAGTTTTACATGTTACGAGCAAACAACACACACACCAAATGATGTCGTAAAAGTGACGCCAATACAAAATAAACAATATTTGTGTCAAATAATCGAAATGAAAATGTGCTTATTTCAATATCCCACAACAACTTACTTTCTGCATGTCAAGACAATCGATAGTATTTTTTGTATGGTGTCTGCATACATGTTTACAACATTTATAGCAAAATACAGACTAAGATTTCTTAGTAAACTTTCGGAATATAACGATACTTTCAGTACACAGTAAGCCTGTGCAAAAAAGTAGGTATATATTCCTTGTTATGTTGTTAAAGACCTTTTGGTTGACGATCAATCGTGAAATTATAAAAACAATTGAAAGAAAAAGGTGTATGTCAGTCATCATTTGCAGTGACGCTGAAGACACTTCTTCGTGTGTATCCCATCACCATGTCAGCATGGACAAAATAACACCCCCAGTATAAACTGGGCTGAATGTCCACTGTGTTGAAAATAGTAAAAACCCGCAGTATAGTGAAGGCATTTTGTTGTTTTTGTCATGACACCTTTAATGTTTATTTTTTTTGCTGTAGTTGTTGTTATTCTTTGCAACTGTATTCNAGATAGTCCATATAAACGGACTCCCTGAGAGCCTATGATAATTTTTGCTATGACGGCTCTGGGAGTCCATATGCACCCCTTCATAAACATGGGTGCAGTTCAGCGCACGGAATCCGTGCGCTTCACTAAACAGACGTCGTACTAGCTGAAATAATTCGCGTTCTGATAAATCTGAACGAGAGTCTGCCAAAGCAAAAATCGTAAAAAGACTCTATGGCGGCAATTTATATTGACTAACGTCGTACGAGACAAATTGAGGAAAATAATGAATAAACTTCATAAACATGTTAAATTTACCTGAATGGCAACCTACAGATGTTATCCTTTGCATGCACCCTATTAAAACACGACGATGTTTCAACACACTTCTCTCGCTGACATTTTTATGTTTAAATTTGAAACAGTGTATTCTGTACCGAATACCACATCGTTATCGACTTTAATAGGCTCCATCACATAACCCGATGCGCAAAATATTGGTGTAGTGCGACCTTACTGATATTGGGTCAGTTTTTTCCCTTTTCCAAGATGGTGGATACATTGTGCGAAAGATAAACAAAGTCAATAAAAAGCAATTATTTCTTGCTTTAATGGTACCATTTGCATGAGTTTGTGGTTAAGACAGGTAAACGTTGATAAGTTCTTTCAGTTTCAGTGTTCCTTAACCCTTGCATTGTTGTTTAAATTTTGCACCCATGTTTATGAAGGGGTGCATATGGACTCCCAGAGCCGTCAAAGCAAAAAATATCATAGGCTCTGGGAGTCCGTTTATATGGACTAACTCCGCCATTATAAATTCACGTTGCAAACAGGGAACCAGTATTAAAAAACCTAATTCTAGCGCAAAGTCTAGCGTAAATTACTATCGCAGGGAGATCACTCTAAACATCAAAATCTCCGGTATCAATCGCGATATATCGACTATCTCTGGAATCCTCCGTAAAAGGCGGAGAGAGAGAAAAAAACTTATTCGTCTACAGTCCTGATTTTGTACTAGAAGGCACTCGCATTCCATTTGACACGTCCACTACTCATCTTGCAATACATAGAAATACCAAATGTAAAGTAAACACAAAAGATAAAGTTGAGCTAGGAAGGCGCACAGCATACTCGCTGATGGGGGCTGGCTTCAATGGAAAGAATGGACTGAAACAATCTGTAAAATCCCGTCTCTGGTCCACCTTTGTAGTACCGAGAATGTTATACGGCCTGGAGGTCCTACCCTACAGTCAGGCCGATCTCAAAGCCTTAGAAGTATTCCAGATAAAAAAACCTAAAGCAGGTGCAACACCTGGCAGACAGGACTTCTAACGTTGCTGCTCTTTCTCTGTTAGGTATTTTGCCTATTCGAGCTCAACTACACACTTAATTTGTACTACAGTATAATCCAGAATTCAGAGACAGTTGAATACAAGGTGGCTGAGAGACAGCTGGCCATGAAATTGCCAACAGATCATAGTTTCTTCTCTAGTATTCGAAAACTTCTCCATACATATAATCTACCGACAGCGTACCAACTCTTCGACAGCCCGCCTGGCAAAGAGGTGTGGAAGGCCAAACTAAATAGTGCTGTGGACCAGTATACCATTACGACCTGGCGGGAAGAAATCAAAGAAAAACCTTCCTTAAGGTACATTAATACAGATGCTCTCTCTGTTGGAAAAACCCACCACCTGTACACCTATGTGAGGCCAAACAAAATTGACATCCTAAGAGCAGAAACCAAAGCAAAGCTGCTGACAGGAACCTACACCCTACAAGCTAATAGAGCTGTCTTCAATCAATACGCTGTGAATCCTACCTGCACACTTTGTAAAAGAGAACCTGAATGCAGAGTGCATTTTATAGCCAAGTGCCCCATTTCCGATGCTGTGAGAGACAAATTCAAAGCCCGTCTCCTTGAGTGCCTGCGCCTCCACGGGAGAGAAGATCCGCTGGAGCTTGTGAATAATGCAGATAGCTACACACAGCTGATCCTTGACAGCACACATCCAAGTGTCAACAACGGGCACCTTCCCTCAGAGAAGGAAATAGAATCCATAGAGCTGCTGTCCAGAGAGTACATTTGGTGTATCCATCTCCTTCGGTGCCGTGAGTTAGCTAAGGGGTCATAGTCACTTTAAGGGTATTGCTAACATATAATTCACTGTCTGTTGCTACTTGCGATTTTATAATTTTATGTATACGCTTTAAATTTTTACCCCCATATGCATTAGTCACTACTATGTTCTTTTAAACAAAGATCGCCCTATTCTATAGACTGTACTTTACGAAGACACACTAGGCGATGATTTCTGTACCTATCCTTTTTTATTGTGCCAATCCGGTGATCCGTATTATCGTTTAAGTCGGCATATCGGTTTTTCTTACATTTAATCGCGATGGACACTTTTTTTAATATTCGGATACCTAATATAACGTACATAGGCGTGCTTTTATCGCGAGCGTATATAATTATGTGATTTTTTATGAGGATTCATTCTGTGAGACAGCATCAGACACTACCAGAGGCCGCCAACCTCAAACTACCAAGGGCAGAACTACAGCTCTTCACCTTGGGTACCTCGCAAAGTCAACGGGGGAATCTTACAACTACAACAACAACAACAACA
>VMBQ01000490.1:214471-259522 GCA_007657795.1 Dreissena rostriformis | reverse complement strand
AAAAAAAAAAAAAAAAAAAAAAAAAAAAAAAAAAAAACAAAAACATACTCTCGACGTGTGCTGTCAACCCCTTTTTTTTCCCCCAAATACTTGTATTTTTCTGTGTTTTAAGTGGCATCTATGACTTTTAACAATGTTGATACGTGTTTCCTACATTTAACAGGCAGTTTCAATGTTGCCATGTTTGTTGATTTGGGTTTTCCTAGCTGGCAACACAATACACATATGTATTTATGTGCAATCTGAATGCAAACCTTTATACGCACTACACACAACCGCCCTTTCTTAAATCACAATTGAAAACAATATTATATTTTGTAAGGAAATAGGAAGCAATTTTGTTTTCGCCATTCACACATCACGGTATACCATCAGCGTCTGAACCATAACAGTTTTATAGTATTATTACTTCGAATGTGCATATTGTATTTACCTCAACGATGTTATTTTTAATTGCCACCAACTTCAGCATCAAATAAACCTCGCATGCTATTACCTCGTTCAATCACTCCTTAAGAACTTTAATTATTTATTTTGTAAACCTGGCATAAAAACATTTTCATCATCTTCTGCAAAATAGAGAAGTTATGCACATAGTGCGTTTTGCTGATATCGCTACCAAGTCGCTTCGAGCAAAAGTAAAACATATAATTCAACACCTATTCGATAGATCAAATAGAGAGAAACGAAATATCACAGATCCAGTTATTGGCCGACACATCATCACTGACGTTTGTTAAAAAGCTAANCGAGTGGTTTAAGACTTTTACTCCAAGGGCCAGTTGAGTATTCCTGTTTTTTGTCATTTATTGTATTCTTGTTTTGTTTTTTTTGTACTGGAACTATTTAACCAATGTATACATTTATCAAATTTTAATCATTACATGACAAACTTCAATTCCATGACAAAATCTGTGAAAAGAGACTTAAAGTAAACGCCTTAAAAGCATTTTACGTTTCCAACGCCATTTATGTTCCTTGCGAATAACACGCTTAGTATTTTTTAAACCCTGTCCTTTGAGATACAGCCACGACACAAAACATGTGTGAAATTCGGCAATGACAAAATGCAAGTTGCGCAGTCATGGATCTTCCTCCCCTCCCCCACAAAAAAACAACAACAAAAACATACTTTCGACGTGTGCTGTCAACTTTATTTCCCCCCCCCCCNTTTGTTGGGTTTTCCTAGCTGGCAACACAATACACATATGTATTTATGTGCGATCTGAATGCAAACCTTTATACGCACTACACACAACCACCCTATCTTAAATCACAATTGAAAACAATGTATAGTTGTATACCCTTATATTTTGTCAGGAAACAGGAAGCAATTTTATTTTCGCCATTCACACATCACGGTATACCATCAGCGTCTGAACCATAACAGTTTTATAGTATTTTTACTTCGAATGTGCATATTGTATTTACCTCAACGATGTAATTTTAAATTGCCACCAACTTCAGCATCAAATAAACCTCGCATGCTATTACCTCGTTCAAGAACTTTTATTATTTATTTTGTAAACCTGGCATAAAAACATTTTCATCATCTTCTGCAAAATAGAGCTGTAATGCACATAGTGCGTTTTGCTGATATCGCTACCAAGTCGCTGCGGGCTTCGAGCAAAAGTAAAACATATAATTCAACACCTATTCGAGAGATCAAACAGAGAGAAACGAAATATCACAGATCCAGTTATTGGCCGACACATCATCACTGACGTTTGTTAAAAAGCTAAGAAGTGGAGCGTGCTTATAAGTAATATGCCTGTCACACTTGTTTGTTCATATCGGGAGTTAAGCACAGAAACAACTCGATATCTCCGTACAGTCTTCGAATCAATATCATAAGGTTTGCATTTCTATCACTTTACTGTATTTTCTTAACTAAACGCAATAGCTGTCTCTTTTCTTGATTAAAAATAAACCACGTTTATGTGTTGGTGTATGCGTTTTTGTGTATGTTTTTTTGCTCTTGTTTTGTTTTGTGCTCTTTTTTTCGGTATCACAGTTCAGACAAAAAGTGAATTTATGTAATACACTTTTTTACATTTCAAGCCGATCGTATGCACCGAATACCTTAAATATTATCGGATGGATTCTGTCAATTTGATACCATTTTCATTATTTATTATGAATATCAATTTCTTGTATATCTACTTATGTGTCGTAAGTCTTTTTCTATTCCTTTATCGCTTAAATCTCTCCCAATCCATCTTCTTTTATTGCTTACAATGGTTCTCATCTGCATCCTCGCTTAAGTTGAAATATGTCGGATGTTAGTGCGTCAGTTTTAATCATTAATGAAACGAAACATTTATTTTTTTTGGCTATTTTATTTAAAAGANACCCAAGTACCGGTACATAGACTGTTAGAGATATGCATAAACATTATAGATTGTTTACAATCTTAATTGGGATCACAACGGCTTACTAAAACACAACACTTATACAATATTTAATCACAAACATAAGACCATACAGTATCAAACTCGACCTTAATCATCAATAACAGGGACTTGTTGACAGATTTCGGCATGTTTTGAAGTTTGTGATTAAATGCTTTAAATTGATTAATGCAAACAACGGGACTAAAGAGCTCCGGAAAAAAACAAGAATGAAATAAAAGAAAGAAAAAAAGAATTAAAAAAAGTTAACCGCACCTGGGATCGAACCACTGAGTACCTATTATGAACCTACTCGGTGATTAATTTGTGATGATTCTGATAACAAAACTATTGGGTTGTGATAATAGCATCGGTGTTGCTATAAATATACCCTCGGTTAAATAAACTGCCGCAACACCCCTTAATTGTTACAGGTTAATACAGTCATTAATTATAATAAATGTGGATGCAACATTAGGTGTTATATTTTAAGTTGTATTAAACTATGAGTAGACAGTTGTTCATATTATTATATTCTTAGAATAGCCACAGGCTCTAATCCATATGAGTGTATTCATATAATATACATGATGCTAATATAGCTATTAAAGAATATTTGTTATATAAGTATGATTTAAAAGTAAAACTTACATATAAAATACAATGCAATTTTTAATTTTCGCAAAAAAAAATCATTTGTAATTCAATTAGAAAATACTGTAGTTGTGATACAAAAAACAATTTACAAACTGGCAAAATATAATATTGAACGAAGCAATACTGTAAGTGAACAACAGTAATTAAACAATTTTGAATGGAGTAACAACAAAAGGACACCCAAAGCTGTAAAATAGAGGTCCAAAGTATTTTTATATATTTTGCAAGAGGAAGTGATTGTAATGATTCATGGTAATTCGTGAAAATCGTGAAAAAAAAATGGTAAACGCTAAAAATGCCATTCACTTTTAATTATTTTCATATAACCATTTTGGGTTTTCTTACAGAAGATATCTTTAAACACGCTATTTCTTATAAGTGTTTGTATAACAGATACGCGTACAACTAATTCTGTAATCAAAATGCACATCTACATATCATATTATACACATCGCAAGTGCCTTCGGTAATACTTAGTACGTGAGCACCGCATTGGAAATAAGTCAGTCGAGCAACATTAAGGGCCCTCTTCCAATATTCAAATCACCATGCACTCTAGTGTATTGTACACTCTCCTGCTCAAGTTATGACCATACTTATGATTGCACTCCATGAAAGTCCCACCGGTTATTATATTAATATGGATAAGAGAATTGCTGAGCGTGAAATTAACGCCACCAAATGAACATATTGTATTAAAAAGCAGCGCCGTATTGTTCGGTTATAGGGGCAGATGAAATAGTCTAACGTGTGCGTAAGTATGTCATTTAAACTGTGGTTGCGGCGTGTGATGGCAAAACATGTTGCCATCAAATATACAGAGCTTTGCGAAAATACTATATGCATCTACAATATCTAAACATACAAATAAAGTATAAAAAGACAACATGAAAATAATGTTCATGTGCAATATTATACACATGATTAAAGTCTTGTAGTAATAAACGTCCTTTGTATATTGTTAGAGAGGCATGTCGTTCGGGCTTAATGTTCGTGTGCAACTTATCCTCCTGCCCTTGTTTAGTCTGAGCCGCACGCACGGGCTAATCCAGGATAGCACTTTCCGCGTACAGTGGGTTAAAGTGTAAAAAAAGTCGTCCTAAAAGCAGAAAACATCATAATAGACGTAGTGCCCAGATCTGGACACTGTTACCGCATTCACATCAAGCAAAGTCTTTGCCGACGACATGTCTTGTATCACATGTTCAAAACGTCGCCTCCTCGACGTTGCTACTTTTGTTGCATGATGTAAGCACCATTGTCAGTTCTTCTTTGTTGATTTTTCCGTCCCTGTTCAGGTCACATTTGTCTAACAGGATCTTCTGACAGTCAAGCAGATCGTCTGCATCGTAGTCCTACAACGGGAATATAATTATTATTTTATAACAATACGCAGAACGAGTACGATATGCATATAAACAATATTTTGAAGGCCATATTCGGCACAATGATCGCATACAATGGAATTTATCTATAAATGTATCGTACACGCTCTTTATTTTGCACTGAACTATTTGACTACATGTCACGTAATTGGAGATTTTAATTGTTTCCAGGAGATAAAATGTGTTGTATTGACTACTTCAAAGACATTAATCGCTCATCAAATGAATACAATCTAGTATTAGTTGTTCAGATTCACTAGCGATTCACTAGCGTATATTTAATTAAGTAAACATGGCATCCATGCCCAATCAGTATGTATAAAAAACAACATAAGCAGTAACATAACTGCATTTCCATCCCAATCTGTAGAAAAAATATGTCACAAGATCATATAATAAAAATATTACATTGATGAGAAGAATGCTTTAAGGTCAAATATGCGTTTCTCACATGGATCCTCATCTTGCCTTATCACGGCAAATTGCATACGTACTGAAATAAAATTTACTCACGAAATATATACATTTTTTTTAGATTGTAACGGTCTTCATTCCGAATAAGCATAAACTACTTCGGGGAATTTCGAGAAATTAAGACATATGATCCTGCTATTTTTGAAGTTTTTCGTGGACAATTTCTTTGCTACTAACATCTTCCACAAGTTCCATGAGATCTTTTAGGAAGCCATGAAGCTCGTCGTTTTCTATGTATCCGTTGTGATCCTGAAACAACATTGTTTACACTGTTAATTGGTACACAATCGACGTGTTATTTAGTTTAAACATATATTTTTTATCTCCATGCCATTTAAAGTACATACTACTTATTTTTAACGCTTTTGAGTTCGGTTTCTGGGCCTAGAACCAGTACTGGTGTCTTTGGGAGAAATCTTAATAACGCTCCCACAGTGGGGATCGAACCCGTGACCTCCGGTCGCTAGGCGGACACCAACTTGTTGTAGACGTGTTGTACTGATTTTATTGTAGAACGCTATTGATACATAAGTCATGCACGTCCAATTTATTACTATAATACTTAGAAATGAGATGAAAACGATACGATACATTGAAATCCAATTGAACATATTGCTTGCTCTCAAACAAAGTACGGAAACTCCATCAGTAGAGAAATTATTGTTTTTATCCTCTAGTTCTATAATAGAACACTGACTAGTTTGCATAACATAAGTAAAACTGGGATCACTGCCTAGATACTCGCTTCTAAACGTTCACAATAAAAATGTACCAATAGATAGATTACATGAAGACATTAAAACGAAAGCGCTACAAATGTCGAATCAATAAATAAGACACAGTGTCGACCTTCTCATCATATTCGAATACACATATATAATAACTTTATTTTTATTATGCGACATATATGTTACCATTGTAACATGGATCAAGTGAGACACGCCAAGAAATCAAATTGCAAATGGACAGTGAACTATTTAATACGCTTGAAGAAATAAATACTTCGTACCATAGCGCTCTATTTAATTTCCCTTGAAGTTGATGAAGATGACTGTTTTGAACTTTAGGTATAATGTAATTTTCTTGCGTGCAATATATGCCATTAAATTAATGGATCACGCAATCGTATAAATAATATGAGACATGCTAACCAACACATGCCTCCGTTATTAAATTAAAACATGTAAGTGGCATCTAATAGCTGATCTCAAGACCATGGTGTAATTCTAGATCGTTGACTTGGCGAAACATTACAGCACAGTTACAGGCGATGTTAATTTGGACGTTTTCTTAAGTTTTAATTGCACACATGTCTGTAGAATAAAAATGTGTTGAAAATGAGACAGAAACAAACTATGGTTCATTTCGCGTATTACGAAAGAGGAAGGAAGTTTGCTTACCACGTCATACAGGTTGAAGACACGGTCTATATCATCGGAATTTAATTTACTGCAACCCTTTATATATAAAACAAGAATTTATGTCAACACCAGTTTTTCGTTATAAATTCGCGTTTTCAATATGTTCTCATTTTTACTACAAGACTTATTGATTAACATTAACACGCATAGATAAACAATAATTTCCGAAGAATGTATAACACAATTACGAAAAATATACCTCCACCCGAAATATATTTAAAATAACCACAGCCAATATAATACCCATAAAATAATACACATCTGAGGAAACGTTAACAAGTTTGTACATATATATTACTTTGTTAAGATTCGTGTTGACGTATGCGTTTTTGCAGAGCAAATCATTTTAAAATTGGCACGCTATTTCAATTGACCATACAGTTTTAGTTGCATAAATGTAAAACAAAACAGAAGACAATACTCCCAATACACATACACGAAATACTAAAAATATGTTAATTTGAGGTTTAAACAACAAATGTACTAAACTGATGCGAGCTGACGAAGAAATTTGATCACTTGTACCAATACCCAATTGTGCTGTGGTGATATTATGTTAAACACTAATGTTTGAAAATTATGTTTTAAAATGTACATTATGTTTTATTTGTAAAATAGAAATATGGATTGTGCAATTTGAATATAATACAATGCAATTTACATTTGCACCACCAAGTCTGTAAAGCTGCCAAAACGTGCTACATAAGTATGTAGATAATTATTTATGAATACAGAGAGGGCCATTGTGCATCATTTATGCAAAATGGCCTTACATAAAGCCATCGCGTTCTATGGGAGCGTATGCTCATAGGTTAATACACGATCGAAGGATATCAGTTTATAAGAATAAATACGTGCAGAGAGGTTTTGTCAACAATCAGATTCTTAAGGCTTACCATCATCCAGCCTCCCGTTCGTTTCTATGGAAACAATTTTATAATTAATGAAGTCATACGATGAGACTATACGTATTTCATCATTAAAGATGTTCTAACACATAAGAGAAGCATATTTCAATACAATATACTAATATAGAAGGAACAAGTAACATATGAACAAGTATACCAAAATATCACGAACGTTCAAACTTTACCTTAAATGTTGTTTTTTTTAAACAATCAGTAAAACAATCTGAAGGCAACAATAACAACACGTGCTCTACAATGTGTTAAGTAATCATCCCCAGGCAACACTACCTTAAATATTGGTCGACACAGGAAATTCTCTTTCACTGGTAGCAACCTTTAATATAGCAGAAAATGACCGTCAGATATCGAAAATGGTGACAAAGCATAACGAGCATTCGAATACGGCGACAAAGTATAACGAGTATTTCGATGGCACGGCGTTATAAAACAGATACGAGTGCATGCGTTTGTGTTTACGGTGGCATAGAGGTGACATTCACTCCTGTTTTATATAGCTAACATTATCTCCTATTTTGTTTAATCCTTTATAGACTGCACCTTTTTTCTATCTCGTTCCCTCGACTAAGAAGGTCGTTCCCACCACATAGCAAACTTGTTCCCACGAGATGGTTAGTCGTTCCATAGAGTTAGTATGTCGTGGAAACGAGATAGAAAAAGAGTGCATTTAAAAAAAGAGGAATGTATGTCACCTCCATATGTTTTATAATATGACACGTTTGGTAATCAGGTAACATGTTATCATTTAATATGTGATACTTTATACTGCGAAACACAAATAGGCAATGCCAGATTTTATAGTTTAAACAGTTTTTGAATGTATATGACTGACGTTTTTAAGAACACATTGGAATATCAGTATACTTGTAAATAGAAATTATGTTAACAACGCTATTTACTTACTTCGCCATTTCACTGAGCTGCAATTTCCCATCCTTGTTACGGTCAAATAGTTGTAACTTAAAGTGAAGCAAGTTATATCAGGCTGCAGTTTCGCCGGTATATATTCTTTTTTAACACCCTACCGATAATTTCCCACAATATACATGCAAGTCATAGCTGGAAAAAACATGTGCCAATAAACTAATAGTAATGTAAGTGCCGCGTTTACTTAAAATTATTTCCAGGAAATTCAATTCATTAACATCAATTATAATTCTTTTAATATCTTCCTTATACATAAATTGACATTAAAAACTTCAATATGATTATTGTTAATATCTGAAATTGCAGACCCTTGAGACAGGGGCAGACAATAAAACCTACAAATGATTACCATCGTGTCAGCATAGACAATAATACCAACGAATGATTACCATCGTGTCAGCATAGACAATCAATTGTTCTTCTGTGACTTCTACGTCTTTGTTCGACTGCTTCAGCAAGTCTTGAAGAAAATTCTGTGAATGTAATAAGACCACTTCGTTTATTGTGATTGGGCAGCGGTATAATCTACCTTACGATCCCTATGGGTACCGTAAATCAACGCTTATTAAATTGGCGGTACGTACTGAGGAAAATAAACATTGGCGCTCATTGATAATTATTACCTTCACAGAAGTATTCGCTGCCGTATGAATTTTCGTTCAGCAGTCAACGAAAGATGTACACAGTGCTTCCGTGTAATAATGTACACCCAAAATTATTTTATGAAGAGACGCCACTCATACAACAACCTTTATAAATATAAGAACATACTTATGATATAGCAATGCTAAATATGCTTTGGAAAAAGAACTTATATACAAGATTATAATCCAAGAGCCTTAATATGGGCCTCAAATCGTCGTGTCCGGTACATGAAAGTTTTGTATGTGTGTTTGATTTCGTTTTGCTTATGTGTTGTTTTTTTTTAATATCAAGAGTATGTGTCTTATCACTTTGGGTGCATCGTCTTTGATATGGATTTAAAAGACTAAAAGCATACTGAAGTACGTCTCCAAATTCAATAACACTTTTGTACAACTCCGACTGCTCGTGGGTTTCACAAGAAACCAAAATTACTTGAAGTAACAAAAGCTATTTCGAAGTTAATAACAAGTAATGTATCATGTATTTTTATTTACTGCTCATATTGCATTAGTATTTTTATATATTGCAAAACACTTGGAGATACATGTATATAAGCTTAAAATGAAATTAAATAAAATTAAATGTTATTTCTTCTTACCTTTAGCTCGTCTGCTTCTATGTAGCCACTGTGGTCAGAGTCATATTCTCGCCATATCTAAACAAAACGTATAATATGGTTTATTCAATATACAAAAGAGATACAGACCATGAGTATACATGTTCAAAACATAGTAACATATATAAAGGAACGAAATGTGATCAGTTTTGAATTTCATAAATTGTTAAATAAAGTATCAATACATGCAAAGGTCGAGGACAATTCGATTACAGCATTTAGAATCTTTTTAACAATGTAATTACGATAACATAAAAAACAACAAAGACGAATCTACATGAGCGCATGAAGTCCAGTTTAAGTAATAAATTATACACACTTCATCATTTAAATATTTATACAGGTTTCTTTGAATAAATGTACAAACACGGCTTAGTTTCTGTTGGTACTTGTATTATCAGATTGCAATAGTTCAATAAACTAAATCGTGCATGGCCTTTTTCAGTAATACGTGTTTACATACAATTTTCTAATATCAAGTATACTGTTCCCGCAGCTGAACTATACATGACAGTACGGGTAATTGGATATTTACAAGGGACAAAAGATAGCTAATCAGCACATTCTATTAGGTATTAACAAAGGACAAAAAGATAGGCAATCAGCACATTCTATTCATTATACTTATTTGCAATTCGAGGTCGGCAGCTTTATTGTCAATACGATTCCGGTAATTTGTTTTTCAACGGTCTATATTTGCCGTTTATGTTTCATATATGTTTCAGGTTTGATTATATACTCTCTCTATTAAAAGGCATTCATAATTGACAACTAACTTTACAATGTTTTTATCGTCTGTTGCAATTTTGCATCAAGAAATTACCGTGAAATTCCGAAGGCAGATGTTTCAATCACATTTTCTACGAATCAGTCATAACAAGCAACACGTTGTACTATCATGTACGCCTTTTAATGCTACATTAATATACTTTGTCATATACATCATAGGCAAATGTGAGTCATCGCCTCATGCAAATGAATCGTTAAAACACTGAGGCAACACCAAGGTCTTCGGTTTGTTTTCTATTGCATAGGCAAAACACGGATTGCTATATCTCAAGTATTATATGTCATAAATTACCTATAGGATTGGCGGGACAGAGTTCAAGTAATCAATACAGACCTGCTGGCCGTCATTAAATTACAAACAAATCTCAGACGCACCAATTTATATTTCTTGCAGAAACTATGCTTGTGTCGCCTTGATTCGTTTTGGAAAATGCATGTATTATGCAACGTTTAAACAGCTTTGGGTGTTTTGGTGTAATGATTCAGTGTGGACTATTTACGTAACACGTGATTACGTTTGCACGTGTTTCGGGGTTGTTAAATAATTAAGGAACGGTTGGTTACAAAAATTAATATAATGCCATCAAAAGCCAGATGCATGCAACACAACATGAATTTATAATTAAGCATACAATTGCCATCAACGTTTCATAATTTAGACGGTAATCTTAATTTATTAACAATATGTAGATAATTAATCTAGAAATAAACCATGTTCTTTTACTAGAAAACATCAAAAAGAACATAATTAGGCATCAGAAAAGCTCAATTTATGCTTGAGATTGTTTAAAATACAATACGCAGCACATACCTTCATAAATTCAACGCTAGACTCCAGCGGATAATCTCGGCGGAAGAGCAGGAGAAAGTTTTGTTCCATTGGAAGAATTTGAGCTAACTGAACGAAAATAACGGGAAAGCATTAATGTAACATAAGCATTTTAATGATAGCAACAATAATGATATTTATTGTCACATCACATGTTATTTTGTCGAGCAAATGTAACACATCTTTTCTGGAAAATGAACAATACATACGTGCTATTATATAAGCACATACAAGTTTTGTGTACCTATTACTAGTTGGCTATGTGTTGTAATTTCAGAGGCCAGAGTATAATTATTTTACATCCAAGTTGGCCATTTGAAAATGGATATACGAATTAAACATTCTTACCTCTGCAATGTCAATGCGACCGTCGTTGTTTTCATCAAAAGCATTAAGCACCAACTTTTTGGCATCCTTCAATGCCATTGCCGACACTACCTGAAAAAGAAAACAACAGACACTAGGCTGCAGAAACAACCATACGGGTGTTGATATTTGACATTTTTCAGTCATTTGTTGTTTGTCCTTGGTGGGGTATATTCAAATTATGAAGAGCTACCCATACATATAAAGATTCGTACTCATATGGATTTTTGATTTTCTGTATAAAGAATATCATTCCCTGCCAGACTAAAAAATGCGATTTGTGAACAATGTCAGACAGTGTCTTTTGCGTATCGGATTTTATCGACTCTGTGACTTTCTGTTGTCCATTTACTCCTCAAGATATCCTCGAACTTAATAATGAAACACAATCCCCGTTTATAGAGACTCAATTACATGTAATGCAAATGTTTCTTGACTAGGCTTGTTAGGCGTAAATAAGCGCATATCACTAATAACAATTGCATCTATACTATCGAGTTACATGCAAGCGATCCAAGCCGCAATCGTGTCTTGAGTTTTGCGTTACTTTTCGCTGTCTTATAGAATGATGTGTTCACTGTGTGATAACATGTCGTTGAACCCTGTTCCGGGATTGATTAAACGTTAACGCCCCCATATAAGCGTTACTTCAATTATGCACGTCCACTCCTTCACATCAAATCCCAGATTGCATTAGGAACGTCTTTATATGCTAGAAACGCAAGTGTGGCTTCATTCTGATGAAACCTCGCAAAAAGATGGTTCATCATTTTTTCTGAAGGATTCTTTCCTCCGATTACGCTGGCAAACATGTGTGTCAAAGAAAAAAAACAATGCAATTATATCTTCATAAGCAGCAGACACCACGTATTAGCTGCTTAAGGTTGTAGAGTAAGGAAAGGGCCCAACACAATTCAAGCAGCTTTAATCCAAAGAACAACTAGAAGTTTATTTAAACTATTCGCTAAATGTGACGGTCTGCGATCTAACTTCTAAAGTGGGTTTTCGTTATTCGAAGTGTATGAATAAGTTTAAATGCAAATTACATATATCATGTTTAATGACAAATCATTCTAAAAGTCATTTAGATACAATCATGCATCTGTTATGCAAATGTTTGGTTTTATAAACGAGTTGCAGTTCATCAAAACAAAATGTCTCAATACTTTGCTTCTCTTGAATTCCATCGGAAAACAGATAGCCGCCGCATCGACATTTAATTAATCTGGAACAGCGTTGTTCATTTAACATGGCTGGACTATTATTCATTTAATGGGACATGTAAATGATTGCTCGTCAATGGATGCGTGCACAATTTGGTTAATGCAAAGATATAAACTTTGCAAACCTCTATAACATGTGTATTTGTCTGGAATTCTATGCATTTCAATGCATCTATCTTATAATTGGACATCACAACTTATTTCGCAAGATTTTTTTCTCATCAGGTTACCTGAAATTGCAGTGTTGTCATAGACGCAGATTATGATATATTGATATTTGTATTTCTTGTAAAAACAGCAAATTTTGCAACTTTTAAAGCGTGAAGTAAAATTTCAACATAGTTGGAATCACAATTAAATATAGAATTTGGAGCGAAATGAAAATAATTTCACTTCAAAAGAGATAGTATTGTAATACCAATCATGAATATAAATTTTGTCAAGATTTCGTATTTGCACACTCACCTGTCATCAATACAATGATTTCAATCACAGAAGATTATATGTTATTTTACTGCAAATTGCATTGCATTACATGTTACATACTCGATGAAACTAAGAACTTCGTAGCACCTGTGTAAGAAAAATGATATGTGAATGATAAGAAAATTTGACACTGTTGACAAGAGAGTTCACAGTTCTCAAAGATGTGAAATAATGATTGGTAAAAACTCTGCTGAAACGCTAATCTAATGGAACACTTGGTCCATGGACTAAAAGAGCGTGCCAATGTTTGTTTGGTGTAAGGTTAACACTTCTATCAACCTGTGTCTGAATATACCTGTTATATTTATTAAAAAAAAAGTTAATTGATAAAGGTTCAAGAGTGTTATCAAAACGTATGTATGTTCTAATCCTATGTTAATTTCAAATATGTTTTTTTTTTCCAAAACGGAATGGTCCAATAAACAGAATCATAACATAATTTTACACGCATTAATATTCAATCAAACAACATAAAAGTGTCGAAAATACAATAACTATTTGTTTTCATCCTAAAAAGGTGATTACAATTGAAATAATACATTGTCACAAACGGCAAATTAATTCACGCAAGGAGATATTGTTTTGCCTTTAAAATAATTGTTAACCCTTTATTGTGCTTTATTCCTTTCAGTGTGCGCAGCGGCTGCCACTTAAGTTCTTAGTTATCTGCTTATCACAATTATTGGCTAGATTATCCCAATCGGCCAATTAACGTGTCATGCGCAAGGAGACAAAACGACCATATTTGACTTCACTTGAGTCCATTATTGGTGTACGCCATAGTGCTATTT
This sequence comes from Dreissena rostriformis, assembly GCA_007657795.1. Taxonomy (NCBI): domain Eukaryota; kingdom Metazoa; phylum Mollusca; class Bivalvia; order Myida; family Dreissenidae; genus Dreissena; species Dreissena rostriformis. Next base: position 245,597 of record VMBQ01000490.1, on the reverse strand, counting down.
TCACAGTGCAGAAGAATATGATAAGTATTCAGTTCGAGTTTGCTTCGATATTTACGTGAGGCGCAATTGATCAGTGCAATTGATCGCATTGATTACACGTCTAATTCTGATTAATGGAAAAGATTTTCTGGTAACACTGTTAAAGTGTTCCACAGTAGCACAGTAGACAAATCAGGCTTAAACAATCGTCAACATGTGAATGTACTGGTTCTTCGTTCCTATTTAACCATTTCGTACTCTTTATTCACACATGATCCATTTAATAAATAAGGATATACACTCATCATTTCTACTGGAACATAACTTTGCTTTTTTTACATCGATCATGGCAAGCCTCTTTTCAAAAACATTTAAAGACGTATGCCCAACTCCAGTATGTTCAATGTTCACTCAAAGTAACACGATACTTAATTTTGAATAGAAATGGTTGCGATGTTAAATAACATGGTACAGACGTTCGTCAGCTTTAAGTAGATCATATTTTGACGGAATGTGTTTCAAGCATTTGGCCATTTGCCTAAAATAAAACAATAGCGGGGGTATTAACATTGATGGCAGGAAAACATTATGCTAATGTACGTAAATCTGAAGTACGGTCTTTTATTTCCACAATACCACCACGTGCCACACGTTATTTCGCAGAATATAAGTATTTATCGTGGAAAATAGCAAACGTTGATTGAATCAAAGTCATTATTGTGTCAAAAAAGGCCTATGTATTTCGACTGCTTTTATCTATTGTGGTTCATAAGATGAAACATATTTAGGCCATAAGTGTGCCAATAAGCACGATATGTTTTTACTTATAATTTGGTGTAATTGAAAACTAATAAAAAATATATATACAAATTATTCATTTGTACAATACACTTTAGAACCTATCATAATTATGCACAATTTTACTCAGTGTATGCTACGATCATGAAACGCTCGATAAATAACAATGCCGATAATCTTTACCTTCAGTAACTTTTTTTATGAATGCGTTTTGTTCTGTCAACAAACGGTATCCACATGCCACGAAATAGTGTGATAATAGGAAAGTCATACATTCATATTCAGATTAAAGCAATAAAACACTCGCCTGAATGAAAATATCCATATACATCCGTCATATTTACAAAATATACATCGGAATCTCGCTTTAACCTCACTAATTCACAGTTTACGTTTATTCCTTGTAAATACTTACTAAATCTACAGATAGCGCAACGTAATGATGCTCTATTACACGAATTAATGGGGATCAAATGATCATTGACCGGACAATATCAATACAGCGAGGAATTTAAATTCATATTGATCCATATTTAATTGTCGTAACGTTTTATTTGCTTCTCCAGTATATTCTATTACATTTTTTAAATGATGTTTTACAGCTTTCTGCAGTAAAATACATATGTGCCTCGCACTGTGTAAAGGGTGTTTAATGTATTAATCAGGGACGAAACTTTCCGCCTAAACAAGATTTTAGTCAATGAGAGTATTCCTTTAAAAGAAAAATACAATAAAGGCGGAAAGTGTCGTCCATGATTAGACTGTGCGGACTGCACAGGCTAATCTGGGACGACACATTACGCACATGCTTGAAATCCCTTATTCACAGAGCGAGGCTCAAATATTAAAATTAAAAAACTCGTTTAAGGTCGTTGNTCACAGTGCAGAAGAATATGATAAGTATTCAGTTCGAGTTTGCTTCGATATTTACGTGAGGCGCAATTGATCAGTGCAATTGATCGCATTGATTACACGTCTAATTCTGATTAATGGAAAAGATTTTCTGGTAACACTGTTAAAGTGTTCCACAGTAGCACAGTAGACAAATCAGGCTTAAACAATCGTCAACATGTGAATGTACTGGTTCTTCGTTCCTATTTAACCATTTCGTACTCTTTATTCACACATGATCCATTTAATAAATAAGGATATACAATCATCATTTCTACTGGAACATAACTTTGCTTTTTTTACATCGATCATGGCAAGCCTCTTTTCAAAAACATTTAAAGACGTATGCCCAACTCCAGTATGTTCAATGTTCACTCAAAGTAACACGATACTTAATTTTGAATAGAAATGGTTGCGATGTTAAATAACATGGTACAGACGTTCGTCAGCTTTAAGTAGATAATATTTTGACGGAATGTGTTTCAAGCATTTGGCCATTTGCCTAAAATAAAACAATAGCGGGGGTATTAACATTGATGGCAGGAAAACATTATGCTAATGTACGTAAATCTGAAGTACGGTCTTTTATTTCCACAATACCACCACGTGCCACACGTTATTTCGCAGAATATAAGTAATTATCGTGGAAAATAGCAAACGTTGATTGAATCAAAGTCATTATTGTGTCAAAAAAGGCCTATGTATTTCGACTGCTTTTATCTATTATGGTTCATAAGATGAAACATATTAAGGCCATAAGTGTGCCAATAAGCACGATATGGTAGTATCAGCTTTATATATTGATTAGAATTATTCGTGCTAAACTCAATCGTCTCAATTAAATTTAAAGAATGATCAGGGGATTGGAGCGTTCTTTGCTGAAACCATTGGAAATGTAGATTACTCGCACAATGTTACACTGCAAATGAATCCACAGAGAGCATCAAAGCGAGTATATACGATTACTTTTTTTTTCAAAACAGATCAAACGTTGATGAATAACAAGAACTAGAATAACCTATCAGAAGAAGTAGCAGCAAAATATAAACGAAAGTATAATTGTGTTCCTTGCATATAATAAATCTGCTGTACAGCAGAACACTCCTTCATGTACACAAGACATGTACATGGTTGGGAAATCCCTATTAGTTTCTATAGATTCGATCATACGTAACATAAACACTTTTTAATGCAACAAAAATGAGTAAACGTGTCGGTATCTGCGTTAGCATGTACGTTATAAATTGAATTTAATTAATGGCAATATATAAAGATGATTAATTTCCGTTTTAATATTCTTATGTTAGTTAATGATTGCGAAAAAAATGTTGACATTGAAATTGCCCATACTTGCAAGAAATATATAATAATTACTTGCAGTGTAACAGGTACTTCGCAATCCCCTATTTCCCAGACGTGTTTTATTTTGCAATGTACATTCCATCTCAATTTTACAATGTCTGTAACAAATATTACAATTGAATGTAACTTAACAAAAGTGTTAATCTAAGAGTCATTTACCTCTTTTTGCTTTAATATTCAACGTCATATCCATGTTATCTCCCATCTGTAAATTTGCTTGAACAACAATATTTACAATGTACTATTTTCAGTTACTGGGTGGGTGGGAAAAAAAGAACAAGAGGAACGATATTCACTACTTAACTATAAAACATAGAGATAAAGGATTCAGTTGTATGCTAAAATATTTCTAAACAATTTTCTACATTTAAAATATATACGTGTAGTGTGCGCGTGTATCACGCCATTAACAAATTTTATTCCGAGCAAACATGACTAATTAAAGAGTTAATGACTAGCCACGATTCAATATTACTGAACTTTTAGATCGAACTAAACATAATAATGGTCTTTATCTTTTATTTATTTAAATTATTTATTTTTTTTTTTTTTTTTTTTTTAGTCTNTTTTTTTTTTTATTTATTTAATAAAATGTTTGGTAAATAAAATGTCTGCCACATTTATATACCTCAGGTCCCACATCGGATGTATTGACGCTCGTAACAAGCTCCTTCAAGAAACCGTCTAGCTCCGTGTCTTCGATGTATCCGTTTCCTGCAACATGAAAACACGCTCAAAGAATTAATACAGTATTTGCATGTATTATGTACATATTGTATGTTGTTTGATAGCATTATGAAAATAATAATTCCGTTGTATGTACTGTCATCTTCCTACATAACGTTACAAGGGACGGTTTATCAGTTTTTGAATATAGTATGATGGTGAATATACACTTTAACCAACGTATATACAAAAATATAATATGGCAAAGAATGTTCTTAATTTGAACGTGCAAGTGTGATGCCAATTAGTCAGAATATCTTGACAGGGTTACACAAGATACATGAGAAATAACACTACTTGAAAATCTTTGTTGAGTGTTGATTTTAAGATAAAGTATTAAATATGTATCAGTAAATGCGTGTGTTGTATTATTTATTTATGCGTCTTCTAAACAGTTTTCGCGTTGCCCTATAATCCTTAAGAAAGTGATGAAAGCGCCGTTCAAATTTCAATAAGCATCATTGTATCTTAAGTTGTGTATGGTGTATGCATACTGTTATATTTTCTTTTTCATTAAAGCAAAACTAAATAAAATATACTTCTGATATTCATATTTTATGGCTTTTCCAAAGAGTTTCTATTTGCCAGTTCACCATCTTTAAATCATATTTACATGTGCATTCATTGTTAAACTTTAAATACAACACAATTCACATTGCATCGTTTTTCTTTTTGATACATAACTTTTGTGCTCATTGTTTTAACAAGTGATTTTTTTTTAACTTACAACCTATCACTTTGTTATCGCCTTTACATAACTGAATACTACACAAATGGACACTGCACACATAACAATTACAATTATGGTCGCGTTCATACATTTACATGGAACTACTTTCGGCCAGAATTGCATTAAAAGAGTATTACACACGATGAAAACAACTGAATGGTTGTTATGGAATAAGGGATCCTATTAAGGAAACATAAATCATTGTCATCGTCTCCGCTGAACTACAAGATTTTCAGGATAATAAACTACGAGGGCATCTTGAGAGACGAGACATTACTCTCCTGTGACCCTGCGGCATTAGTATTTGCGAACAGAAGCATCGATTAATTTCCTCCAAATGAAACAGATCACGAATGCAACATCTGAAACTACGTCATGCTTTCACCCAATTGAATTCAAATATATACAAAGTTAAACATAAGCAGAACCATCAGGAAAACTATATAATAGCATGTGATGTTTTATTCATGGCAGGGTTACAATGCCAAAACTGCACATGCGTTATAGATGACACCTATATACATGTACACACAAACATGTTTAAAACTGTGGTCACCGCCTTTGAACGGTATTGGTAGTTTAAGACAGCTGATTGCATTTGGTTTAATTAGTGCAAATGTTATCCTGTTGTCGTTGCAGTAATAGTTGTTGTTGATAAAAGTGTTTCTGCGTGTCATCTCAAATGGCATTGGTTCTTTAGCCAATTGGCAATTTGGGTCACGTTCGATCGGTTATCCTAACATAATACAAAGTCTGTGAATACATTATTTGTTTACTTGTAGAAATAATATGTATAATATTATGTTATTAAAATCGTGTGTAATTAATTATATTAATCCTACGTTTATAATAAGGAGTGTTAAATTTTGTTATTTTAATTTTAATAAGCAAACAGCTAAAATGTAGAAGTACATATGTATGTTTCAAATACTCCGGATAGTCCTAAATAATTCTATAATATTTTTCCAACACCGATTCAAAAAGGTTTCTTTTTAAATGTAATAATTTGATGTGATTTAAAACTCATATTTAACTTTTAGTATGACAAATATCTTTGTGTTGCATTAATAATCATAAGTGCAAAAGGATACACTGACAAATAAATATGATTACATATTTCTTCTTTTGAAAAGTCGAAAACACATGACACCTATCTTTTACCAGATTTTCCTTCGAAGGATAAACACTTAGTAACAATCATTTATACAATTCATCGTACATAATACTGCGCATTACTGTTTCATCTGTGCGATTCTTAAATCATATCAACATGTGGATGTTCTTGGCACACTAGTAAATATACAAAATGTATTTCTAAGTCATTTCGTGCCAAGTTGTAAGACAAAGAATCATATTTTGGCATTAAGGTATTTCCAAAACGTTTCCGATTATAATCCTATTACCCAAATTATTGTCTCAGTCTTGTACCGTACTTCTGAAGAGCTTTAAGTACAGTATATATTTCATTGTTCATCAAATATAAAAATACATGAACCATTCAATTCATTCCCGTGTTAATCATATTATAATTGTAAGTGTATGTGATTAATTTGAGTTGGTATCGTGTTTCTCTTGTGTTCTCTTGGTTGCATAGCAATGACAATGACAATTGTTTATTCGTAGTTAAAGACTGCGGGTCTAAAATACATATCCATAAGTCTGATGTGACACGGTAGTATCATGTGTATATCAAACATGTGCATAGACATACGCAACATAATGCGAAACCATATTCAATGAAAAGAACATGCACATTAATAATTGATATAATTGGCATTTAACGTGAATATATTAATGGTTCAAATCAAGTGTATTTTCGCGAAGTTTCGTGGCATTTGTATAGGTGCACACCCGTTGTAATGGCATGATAGATCTTTACTGAAGGCCATATACGACATCGGAGAACACGTTTTTACCCGAATGACCTTTCATTGTATGCCGCTTTTAATGTTGATACAGTTGCACATCTGTATTGATGCTTCGAATAACAACCCCATGAGGTCGGATTAATGACAACCTTTATTTATATAATTGAAAAATAATATACGGTTAATTATACGGTTAATGATATATAATTCTTGTTATTACCTTACGCCGAATATTAAGTCTTATTTTCAATTTTGCCTACATGTACATAAGTCCAGTTTATGTTAAATGACATTATTACAATATATAGAAACTGAAAATCTATAATTGTAAGACAAGGCTTGTTATTTTCAAAAAAGTAACCAACCCACAAGTTTTAACTTTGATGTATAAGGTGAAGCGTGGGAAATCGTCACCTCATTCAAATATTTGGGTGTATCTTTATTTTAAACCGGAAACTGGTATAAAACAATAAAAGAGCTCTTCATCGACTTTTATTTGTGATAAACCAATATGAATTCCCAATTAAAGAAAACAATATTAATAACCCCCCATAAATAAATAACGCCTGTTTTTCAACATTCTGCTTAAATATTTGGACCTGATTCAGGTGAAGAATTATAAACAATTTGTACACAATGTTTAGGAAAAATTATATGTGTCAACAAATCTGTCAGCAATCTATGGCGATTAAAGAATATACTCTAATCAGTTAAACGTGTACTTCATATATTGAACTATTGGTGTTAAGTATTATAATCTACAAATAATAGTCTTAAAAGAATAACATATGCATTACCTCCCAATGACGCTGGACAAAATACAAAAACAACAAAAGAAATTGGAATTACCAAATCAAATCAATACTTGAGCAGCTATGTTAAATTTATTCATGGATTGAACGAGGAACCCTTACAGAAAAGTCTGAACAAACATGCACTTACAGTCTTATCAAACGACGATTATTTGATTAGTGCAAACAACAGTGGCACAATGCAACCAGACTCGCCAGATATTGCCACATCAAGAATAAGTCTAATGCAACACAACATCTTGATATAATTGATTTGCAATCAAATCTGAAATAGACATACCTAAATTCTGTTAATCATCATAAATTAGAAAGAAGTCGATACCATACTTTACCTCGAGGTGAAAGAAAAAATGTGTAACGTCAAATTAATATTTTATGTAAAGACAAATATAGATGTAGCAAATTATTAACGGAATAACTCAGAAACAAATTTGGTTATTTATGTGTAATATTTTTTTTCCACAATTTGATGAATAATAATCAATATCAGAATTAAAGAGATACTACTTATGTAACTAAGCAGTGCATTCTTTGTTAACTTATATACTGATATTATTTTCAGTATTGTTATAATGCATGAATTACATTTGTGTTATTTTGTATTTTGTATATTGCTTCAAAGCGAGTGTATGCTAAAGAGCTAATATATGTTGTTCGTCTTGTTAGTGTTGTTATAAAGTAGTCATTTCAATTTCCTTTTTTCATTGTCAATTTCTCGAAATGATGTTTAAAAGCGCGTCATTGAAAAAAAAACTGGTAACTGTTTATTGTGTTTGCTTGTGTTTACATATTATATCAGTTTTTGTTTAACATACATAGCAGTTGTTGCAGTTCCAATTCAAGCACGCAACGGCAATGTTTTTAAGGCAACAGGAACAAGTAAATTGCATGGTAAATCACGAGTAAAGGTATTGCAAAATAATCCGTTATTGAAATAAATCCGTTTGTATATGGAAAAGTGGTCATGTGTCTTGTAATTAGTAGCCAGTTAACATCAAGGAAATATTCGCCAATCTAAACGATTTTCTATTTAATAGGTATAATTATGTTTCCTTACCAAGCAATGATGCTTAATTGAACTTGATTGAGGAAGCATTGCGTTTTATCTACAGGCAAAATGTAACGAGTACAAATGAGCGCTTTAATGATCGTCTTAAGAAACGTGTCTGTTAAATTAACAAAGCATGGCCGCGTCACAAATCAATGGCAGCCTTTTAACGATTCGTTTAAAAAAGGTAATTGGGTCATTGAAAACAAAAAAATGAAATCCACTTAATAAATATTAAGAAGCAATATAATTCAATAACAAAAATATCACTCTTGAAGCGATATAATTCAATCAGAAAGGATAGCTTTTGATGCGATGTATTGAAATCAGAAAGTATCGCTGTAGAAGCGATATAATTTAATTATTATGTATCACATTTATTCTGAAGGTATCGCTCGAAAAGCGATAGAAGTAATTGCGACATATTTTGTACATAGCATACATACAATGCTATATGCACAATATAATTACAACTGAAATTATCTTTCGATATAACTCAGTCATGATGTCTAACAGCGACATAACGTGGTAAGAAAATAACGCCATTAAACAGTCCAATAACACATTTTAAAATCATATAGCATCGCATGATATGTTGAGTAAATGTTCTAGTACAAATCAACATGACATAACAGTTAATATAGTTTTATTATATATCATTATGCATTATGTGTATTATTTTATCTCCAGTTAATGGGGATATGGTGATACATTAATATTACATTGACACGTTATTCGATTTATTTATTTATGTCATTGACGTTAATTAGTTTTAAAGAAACTTGTAATGTAGTATTAATGTTATTCAATTATAATTTCGACATCTAACAATCGCTTTGTATTGACTAGTTTAAAATACGCAAAATCAAATATTTATTTATGAAATGCGGTTGTCAAGAATTGTGACATTTTATAAAAAATAAAAAAAGTTAACATTATGTGGCTGCATTATTAACAAATATCGATTAGAATATGACACTGAGACATTATTGATGACATATAATAATAAATGACCTTGGGAAACTTCCAGAATCTAACGATACTTTCAGTAAACAGTAAGCATGGCTAAATATTTGATGAATCATCTTTGCAATGCTGTTAAAGACCTTTTGATTGACGTGATTGTTTATCAATCGTGAAATAAAAAAAAATCGTTGAAAGCCAAAAGTGGCTGTCAGTCATCATTTGCATTTACGCTGAAGACACTTCTTAGTTTTTATTCCATCACCTTGATAGCATGGACACAATAACACCACCTAGTATAAACTGGGCTGAATGTCCTATGTGTTGGAAATAGTAAAAACCTACAGTCTAGTCAAGGCATTTCGTTTATTTCCATAACGCCTTTAATGTGTATTTACCTGTGGCTGTTGTTATTCTTTGCAGCTATTTTATTATTATTTATAATGATAAGAAAAACATATGCAAAAATTGTCATATTCATATTCATGTCATAAATAGAATACCTGGTACATGTTGAATACGGGTAAGTTCATTTGTTGGGCAGGAACATTTTAAAAATGGAATAAATATAATACCAGAGAACTGTTTAATACAGATACGATGTTTATTTGTTGGACAAGAACATTTTAATGATGGGATAGATACAATACCGGGGAAATGTTGAATATAGATACGATGTGTATTTGTTAGACAAGAACATTTTAATGATAGGAAAAATAGAATAGCAGGTACATGTTTCATTCATATAACTATATTTATTAGACAAGAACGTTTAAGTGATAGGATAAAAAGAATACTAGGGAAATGTCAAGCACAGATAACCTTTATTGAGCATAAACCTAGTATTCTCTATTTAAGAGACGAATTTCCTACCGTCAAATTGCACTGCTAATTGGCAAATATCTTTTTTAAATGCAACAACATACATTGCAAAAAAAATCGAAATGCTGTAATATTGTGCAAGCGCATTATCAAATATGTATCATGGTTGCTGCTTTGCTTTATTGTGTCGGCGGCATATTGCCTTTTACTTATACCAAATACATGCGGCGTTAATAAGAACGCATCTGTTACGTTATCAAAACAACCAAACAGCTGCTGCCTTTTGTATCACAGTTCAAAATAATTACACTGCATCACGACTGGCAAAATTAGACTTGTTTTGTATATCGAGTACAAGTATTGAAGTAAAGACTTTCTTGATAGTATATTTATATTTGTATAATCGTTGAATATAGTATATATAATAATATTATAACAACAAATATGTATACGAGATTTTTAATTTGGCATGCTTACACATCATATTTTACGTCGTTTGACATTTTGAATTGCTGATTTTGCATCTATTGCTGTTGGGTTGTGTTCATGGTTAACCTTTTTAAATTTACATAATTTTGAAGATAATACCATGTGGACTGTAGGTTAAATATGCATAGTATTGGTACCATATGTCTTACTCTTTATAAGTTAAGGTGATTATTTTATCCGGTTAGCAAGATCGCAATCTTAATGTTTCCAGAGTTTCATTATTTCTATATATAAAAGACATGCTATTTAATTAAACTCTTAGCGATTCAATATTTGCATATTTTATTCTAAAAAGATTTCCAGTCTGAATTGTTCCTGACAGTTTATTGAACAAACGCTCAGGATACTATCGATTGCAGAAATGTTATATTGGCTTAATTTTAATAAAGTAAGATATGACAAACACTTCGAGACGTTATGTTTTGGTCTTTTCTACTTCACAATTTATCATGTCAATAACATGCGTATGCAGAAAACAAATGCTTGAAATCCAAAACTTAATAATATTCAATAACTTACCGTCTGTATCATAATGATTCCAAACTTCCATAAACTGACTCGCTGATATTTGCTTAAATTGTCGTGTCTCTTTGTCTCTGAATTGCCTCAAAAAGTTCTTTTTTTCTACAGGTTTGCTATCTCCTTTTTCTGCCATGCTTTCGTATTTAAGAACCACACTGAATACTGCCTTTGAACACTTTGACAGAAGTGTCCCTCGCTCTATCGTGAACTTTCTCCCATTTGTGTCGTCTGCAACTAAGAACCAATACTGCGCATGTCCAGACATGCGCCAAGAATGACACTCTCCCAATCGATTACAGATTGTTAAACAGGTGTGACAGAACATGGCCAATTTCACGCATTCTACGGCAGCATATCTCACTGAAGAAAATTAACTCCTTAACAATCAATAGTAGTATTTAATCACGAAACTTGATTCTATTTACTTAAGTAAATCTTTCTTTAGATAAAGTATCAACTTTTAAGAATCACTGTCTAACGGTCGGTATGGTTGTTAATCAATACTCTTACAATTATTGCAACTATAAATATATATTATTCACATACACTTTATTTAGCTTTCTGAGGAATAAATGTTAAACGGTATGTAATGGAACCTGATTTATTCCCTGAAAATAGCTGTATGACGTTCAACAAATAGCATTGTGCCACCCACGCCCCTGATTTATGTGACAGAAAAGCGCTAAGTATTCTACAATTGTAATGCTAACAAGGTAAAACATCAGATGTGACAATGGGATAAAATCGCTATTGAAATGTCGAGGTTTATAAAGTGCAATGATGATAAATATGCATGATTCTAACACGGCACGTGCCAAATTTCATAGAAACAAAGAAGAAAATCGTCCATGGGTTATTCTGCAATAATTATGGGCGGAGCTTATACACCGAAAGCACGCGCTGTAACTAAACAAAACATGCCGATACATTTTCCACCAGCGTAATAATTGTAACATATACAGTGTTGTTATAGTTGTAGCTGTTACACCCCTGTGTTAATTAAAAGTGTACAATGTTAACATGTAAGTTTACACAAGTTGTTGTTGTTCTTATTTAGCAAACGGGAGAAATGATACGTTTTTCTCCATCCAGTTTGGCTGTTATTGAGGGAGGAGATCTGATCGACAGAACAGCCGAAAGTCATTTTTATGAGCGGAACTTCACATAAAATAGTACACAAGAAAAAAAGATACATTGTATAAATCTTTAGTAAAAACCGTGTTAAAATCGAAATAATTCGTTTACGTTATAGTTTGTTGTCGAATAACCCACGGCCGGAAGTTAAGATGCGTGGTTTCAAATCACTCGTGCTTCGCACTCGTGATTTAATCCCTACGCATCTAAACTTCCGGCCGTGGATTATTCGACAACAAACAATATTTGACTGGTTCTACGAATCGCGCTTGGAGTTTGTTACGTGATCAGCAAAGACAGCCAATTCGTTCGACTGGTTGGTAAAATTTATTTTAAAGTTAAATACCCTCGGTAATCTATCGAAGTAAAATAAACATATTCTTTTTACATTTTTTATAGTTTCGTGTTCATTTTTAATCGAAGTTTTACATATTGTTGTGTTTGTTTTTATTGTCGGACACGAGGTCCGACAATTTCGGCAATATTATCGGACCTCGTCAAATTTTATCGGATTTGTCCGAGGTCCGATGTCTTTTCCATGGGTTGACAATAAAGGTGGAAAGTGTCGTCCCTGATTAGACTGTGCGGACTGCACAGGCTAATCTGGGACGACACATTACGCACATGCAAGGAATAAGGAACTGTTCCTTATTCCTAAGTCGAATAAGGGACGAGGAAAAATGAACCAACAAACCATCCATAAGCGCCGTTCCATATACAGTAAGGTCGGTGTAGATCTAATCGTCTGTCAACATGGCATCAAAAATAGAAAAAGAGCGTATAACAGTATATTTGACTCAAACTGCTACATTCAATTATGAACCCAGATAAGTTACCCAAGTGGATAAACGCACAATGATAAAGGAACACGAGAACGACTATGGATAAACTTTGTTTTCATGTTAAAACTGGGTCAACACAAAGAGATACGTTATCTGCCTGAAATGTAGTTAAGTTGAAAACATTGCATTCTCGCGTTCATTATTAAAATGAAGATCATATTGTCAGTTTCGGCGTGTTTGGTTTCATTTGTTTTTATACACGTTGAAGCCGTAACAGACGGAGATTTTCAGTCATTGCTTGCCAGGCTTTCAGTGCTCGAACAAAAACAAGCATTTTCCGAGAAACGAATCGCTTTGCTTGAAACGGAAAATATATTGTCACGAAAAAGAATCGTTGACTTAAAAAAATACAAAACATTGTCCGGCAGAAGATTCGCTTCGCTTGAAAGAACGAATGCATTATGCAACAGAACACAAGATGTGCTTGATATTGTACAGAAACTGTATGCAAAAAAAGTCGCGATTGAAACCGACAAGAAACTGTCTGACACAACGACCACAACGAATGGATACGACACTACTCTGTCTGATAGGGAAGTCACTACGTTCGATAAGGGCAAATTAGTGTCGGACAGAAAAAGCGCCACGCCTGAGAATGACTATGCAGTGTCACCCAACCGGAATGGTAAAGATGATATATACACTGCTGCAGTTGAAACTGCAGATCGATCAACTGCTGGTAACGTTTTGTTGTTTCTATTTGACGTCAAATAATACGTTTCAATAATGAATTATTACAAATGTCCGTTTCAAAATAAGTAAACATTAATATTTTCTTAGTAAATTTTAATGGCTTTGGTAAAATGCGTTCGGGGTTCTGAGCCTTTGACTATTAATTAAATACCTAATTATAAGCAAATGCATATAAGTGAATGTTTACTGATTAAAATCCTTCCGACAACAACAAATGTTTGAAGCTATTGTACTTTTGTTTCAGTACTTCAATCCAAACACAGAAGATTTGTCGCCGAAGTGATTGTAGCATTTTCTGCAATGAAAGCAGCTCAACAAACGCATGTCGGCGTTAATCAGAACATCATCTTTGAGCAGGTCGTTACAAATGAAGGAGGCGGGTACCATCAAAATCACGGTGTCTTCATTGCTCCACAATCCGGCGTTTACGTGTTCTCATCGAGCATTATGTGTTCCACAAATGGGCAGATTCTTGCTGATATGGTCCATAACGGAAACGGCGTGGCGCGCATTTTCTGTCATGGCGACGGTGGACAACACGATCAAGGCAGTCAGACGGTTGTCATAAAGATGAATGCTGGTGATGAAGTCGCTGTTCGAAATATTAACATTGCAGATAATTTTATCTGGGGTAATCTGTATTCGTCATTCAGTGGCTATTTAGTATGGCTGCAATAAAAAAAGTTTTACCGGCAAATGATAACAACTGTAGAGGAAAGGAACCCTACTAGCTTAGCTTACGTTCCAATCAAATAAACTTAAGATGTTTGTAACTTATCTTGTTAACACATTCTGGAATCAATATGTTTAAACCAACAACTGTAAACATATACGTTTTCCCATGCACATAAAACTCTTTATGCAAATCGACTATGAGTTTTCTTTTCTTTAACATTAAATCCTCCTTTCGTGTCTATAAAAACACATTATATTAAAGAAACATAATTACATGTATAACTATGCAATTCTCTTCATTTAATGGGGTATATGGGTGGGTTATTGTTGTTCGGTAAAAATCGACACATTCTGAAACCCAGCGTCCGCTTTGAAATTCGACTAGAATTTAGACGTCAAGGTAAATAAATCACTACAGAAAATAAAGCTCGAATTTACTGACCAACAAGATGTCGTTGTGTACAAGGCATGGAAGGGCACTGAGTATTGCTTTAGAACGGTATGTTTTTTTTCTTTTTCTTAATTTATTTTTTTCGAAATCGAATTCGCGACAGGATTTTTTTAAATGATAATTTTATTTTATTTTAATGGTGAAAGTACCAGTGACGTATCGGGTGTTCAGCGTAGAGATAGAACTTTGTCGAACTTTGTCGATTTGGTAGCAGCTCCCTCGTGAAGTCAGACACAACTGGTTCTCCCTGACACTCAACTTTCACTTCTGGTTCCGGGACATTGACCCAAAAGCACCCTTATAACCGCTTTTGACGGCGGGCGAAACGAAGTGAGGGGCTGTCATCTTGCGAACTACCAGCTGCAAATTCTTGAAGAGGAGACGGGCGACGCCAAGACTGACTCAACCCCAATGAAAGAAAATGATGAGGACAAACACCCGAAAACCATGCCGGATCGGTCGGGGCCCGGAATTACAACGATCTCGCACTACACTGCCAGTCTTCAGGGTGGATGCGACACGTTAGTTACTTGAATAATCCATCGATCAAGTTGTCGACAAAGGGAATAACCATATGAACATGGAACGTAAGAACAATCCATTCAAAACTGCAACAGACGAAGGGAGGAGAAGATTCTAAACATCGCCATGGGGTTGCTTTCATCGTGAGAAAGGAGGAAGTCAACAGCGTCATCAGTTAGATCCCAGTCTCCAGCAAACACATTTCCATCCGTATCTCAGCGAGACCTGACAAAGTTACCATCATCCAGGTCTACGCACCAACGTCAGACTATGAAGACGAGAAGATTGAGCATTTCTATGAAAAATTAGATCGCATCATTGCCAAGGTCCAGAAGAAAGACAAGGCGACTGGAGCGCCAAGGTTTTACCAGACTCCTACCAAGACTGGTCAGGGGCAGTAGGTAGATTTGGTATAGGAGAGACCAAAGCCAGAGGGTTAAGACTTACTTCTTAAGCTCGCCAGAAGCTACCAACTCTCCTGGCCAACATGCTACACCCACATAAATCGTCAAGAACAGCGACCTTGCAAGCTCCAAACGGGCAAGTACACAACCAGATCGATTTAATACTGGCGCCGCATCGGTTCAAATCCAGCAAGTATCAACAATGCAAACACAAGAACGTTTCCTGACGCAGACATCGGCAGTGACCATGACAGTGCTCATCAACATCATGTTGAAGAACACGCGCATCGCCAAGTGCCCTCGCATTAGATTCGACTTGCAAAAACTTAAAGATCAAAATATGACAGATGCATTGCAAGCACAGATAGATGGCAAGTTTACAGGCCTGTGTATCCTAGATAACTGCATCGACACCATCAACACAACATAAAGAAGGTACTACTGTCAGCGACCGAAGTAGTTCTCAGGAGAGAGAGAGAGGGAAAAGCAAGCCATTGGTGACGACCGAGATTATTGGACCTCGGTGAAAAAAAAGGTAGCTAAGTCTTACAACCCATGTGAAAGACGAAAAAATGTTGTCGGACACGAGGTCCGATAACTTTCAAAATTTGTCGGACCTCACAAGATTTATCGGACCTCGTTCTTCCTTTACAAATGAATAGAAAATACCTTTTGTAGAGTTTATTTTTATTATTATGACGTATTATTATAACCTTCACCATGTTTATCAAATCTTGACACGGGACAGACAACGGTCGTGTGGTTCCCCGCTTTTAATTTAACGATCATCACAACACTCGAAACCAGTAAAATTCAATTCAACCACTCAATGATGTGTCGCCTACGTCACGAAAAAAGTTGCAATATTTGACTGGTTCTACGAATCGCGCTTGGAGTTTGTTACGTGATAAGCAAGGACAGCCAATTCGTTCGACTGGTTGGTAAAATTTATTTTAAAGTTAAATACCCCCGGTAATCTATCGAAGTAAAATAAACATATTCTTTTTACATTTTTTATAGTTTCGTGTTCATTTTTAATCGAAGTTTTACATATTGTTGTGTTTGTTTTTATTGTCGGACACGAGGTCCGACAGTTTCGGCAATATTATCGGACCTCGTCAAATTTTATCGGATTTGTCCGAGGTCCGACGTCTTTCCCATGGGTTGCCGCACATGATTGAAATCCCTTTTTCACAGAGCGAGGCTCAAATATTAAAATAAAACAAAGTCGCTAAAGGTCGTCGTGGTGTTCATGTTTCTATCATACGTTAGCGTATCATGAGTACACTAATTGCAATACTTATGACACGAAAAGCATATGTATTCAAAGAAGTCACGTAACGTTTTCAGCTGGGCCTTATGGAATTATATTAAGGGCATGTAATGTCAATATGAAATTCAAAGCAAAGTCTCTTTTAATGACATTTCGTCATTGTGTGATTCTGTTTTAACGATGTAATAATAATCGTTATAAAAGCAAAATAACAATGGAAAAGAAAACAATGAGTTAACGCCTGCGAACAATGGACAAACCTGATTGGTTAAAGAAGTGAAAGCTGGATAAGGTTGCACTATTATTATTTCGTGCGTGTGATTCAGAGTATATTTACAGGTCGTCGCTAAGTCTTCACTACTATATTATGTACAGACTTGCCCCTGTGACCTTGCGGTAGAAAACATTTACTTTAGAGCTAAAGTAGGGCAAATTTATTCCGACTGCCCGGGTTTTATCCGAAGAAATATTTTGTATACAAATAAACCAGTGCACGGTGGTCAATTAGACCTTAATGTTCAGGGTTGTAAAGGAAAAAGTGTATCTTTATTTCATTCAGTTCAAGGACACGTCGTTCATACACTCGATTTCCAGAACTATCGGATTGACACGAGAACTCGATGTTAATACGACACCAATATGACCATAATTCATTAAGAAAACCTTGCTTATAGCAGTGTTTGGTATCTTTTCACAAGGGTAATATACCGTTGAATGGAAACCATAAAGGGGGCATATAGTTGAAAACGAGTGTATTGTTCGTGTTATCAGACAAAATACCAGCATCGTGACTTTGGTGTAAGCGATGCTAAATTTCTAAAAAGAATCATATTTAGCGAACTTTCAAAATGAAGATTATGTTTATGTACTCAAAGTCATGTTTTTCCGATTTAAATTGTGTATTGCAAATCTCGAGGAGACTGTCTTGTGTGCTTAAGTAAAGAACTCTAGATGGTATACCAACACACCAGTTCATTTCAGTTAGTGAATTGCGCCAATTCCAAAACAAAATTGCACTAAATACGTTTCATTTCTTTTTGTCCATATAAATAAATTATTGCTACACAGAAACAGTATTTAATGTGTCTGTCATGGTTATTGTTGGAAATAATGCTTTTGGGGATTTCGTTGCTCATTAATAATTGAAATAGGTGTTATGTTCTTTAAAAGACAGTGTTTGCCAACAAAAATGACATGCCGACATAATGCTTAAATAGGAAAAAAATAAATTACATTGTCTGTTTTTCACGCTACATATGGAGGAATTTTCTTGATACAGTTACCGTATATTGGTCAATAACGAATTTTAGTAAGTGCCAGACAGGTTTAAAGTGTTATATCAAATGCTTTTATTTATGATATATTTTGTAGTTTTCTACAAATTGTATCTGAATTGGCAATCGTTTTGTAGCAAATTCGTGAATTCGTTGATGAGCGATTACATTTTTTTTGCAAAAGCGAATAAGGTCAAGGGAAGTACGCACTGCTTTGGCGACAAGAGGAAAGAAGGCAAAATATGTTTTAATGAATCTTACTTAGTTTATCAGAAAATTTTAATGTTTCTTGGTGTAATATTTTAGAATAATGTGTCATCTAATACAATATTGATGCACAGAAACCCGAGTGATGCGCATCCTAGAAAAAAAAGGCATGGAAAGTGAAACGTGTGCTTTAGTGAATAACGGAAATGTGATGGCCCACATTCTCAAGAATTTTGATGTTGTCTCGAACTACATATTTACTTAACTATAGTTATATAATTTTCGATTACAAGGGAACTGTCCAAAACAGTGGCAGTAAGTAAATAGAAAATTCGACAAATTGTGCCATATTGAAAGGTGTACTTTCGGATAACTTCGATACAATCCAAACAATCTGTAAAAGTAATTTATGTTTCGTTCGGCTTAATTATAATGATCACAACGATAAGTATGTTTAAATGTATTATTAATCATTAAACAATACATGATATTTGACTGAAATAGTGTATTTTGTTTTAAGAATGAAATGGTTTTCCTATATATCTGAAGTAAACACACTAGTACTTAACTGAAACCTATTTGGTACTTTATTATTGTCTAATTGTTATGAGGTATCATTCACAAGTGTTAAACAGTTTGTATAAAAAGTAAACATTGAAACGATGTCAAATTTGATTGGGAACATTTAAGTGATTTTAATAATATAAAATTCTGTTTTATGGCTGAGTAATTGTTAAACCTTTATTTCCCAACGGTGTTTCAAAGTCAATATGCAATTAAAAAAACTTGTGATGCCGAATCATGGTTAAGATTCTAGTCTTTATATAAGATAATATCTACATCTAATAGATGTTTGCAAATATAATTAATTGGATCTTTATCATTATCATAAGCTGCCTCTTGTGTCATTTTTCTTTGCCAAATAAAAGAAATTATGAAATTCCATAAACGTTATCAGAAGAGAAAGTCTTGTTTTCCGTCAGTTAGTAATTTATTAAAGGCAAGTGACTAATCAATTCAACCAAGAAAAACAAAACAATATTGAGCAAAAAAATGACTATTACTGGTATGGAACGTTCGATGAAAAACATTAAGGACTTCAACCTGGTAAAAGGCATGTCCAACCTAACAGATAGACTAGAATTTATCATATAAAACAACTTATAAATAAACATTAACTTCATAGATTTCACATTAAAATGACACAGCGTCGAAGGAGAATATAAATTCATTCGTATTAAATATGTTTACTTTCACAGATGATTTTCCTTTTTTTTACGATGATACTATGAATGCCTTTGTTGTGGCCTTAAATTTGCTCGACATCTTTCTGCACTTATTTTATATAATTGCTGACTCGCAATTAATATAATCTGAAAGTATTAAATCATGTAATTTATAGACGTATGCCGTTGAACGCTGCTCTTAGCCGATCTTTTTGTCGCATCTTTAACAATTTTTATTTAATTTAAATTATAATAAATCATCGTTCAGAGAGAATTCTTATGTTTGCGGTATTCACTAAGTGGTGGGTGGAGTCATTATTTAATAACTGTTTGGCAGAGCCATTCGATACTAGATACCTTTCATCAGGTGTTATCGCCATAAGGCAACTCTGCTCATCAATGTAAATTGGTTCATACTGACAGATGATGGTAATATTAATTCGGAGTTTACATGTCACGAGCAGACAACACACCTAGTAAGGCCTAAACAGTATACGCCTTGATATTAAACATTATGATGGTTTTCGTACCGACAATTTTATTTTCGTTAAAGTAATCGAAACTGAAATGTGCACGTTATAATACCGAACAACAAATTGTGTATGTTTTTAATAGAAAGCGATAGCTAGTATACTGTTTAAGCTCAACATACAAGTGATCCAAAAACAAATATATTGGTTGGTTTAAAATGGCATGTAACCTTAAAATGTTTCAAATGGAAGTAACATAAGAGATACTTTATAGTCTTAAATAGTGTCAGAACGCCCAGACAATCGATTTTTTTATGTCCCCCAGTCTATACTGGGAACATATTGTTTTTACCCTGTCTGTTGGTTTGTTTGTTGGTTTGTTGGTTTGTTTGTTTGTTGGTTTGTTTTCGTCAAACTTTAATATTGGCCATTAGATAGCAACTTGGTATTTGGCATGCATGTGTATCTCATGGCGCTGCACATTTTCAGTGGTGAAAAGGGCAAGGTCAAGGTCATCCTTCAAGGTCCAAGGTCAAACATATGGGTCGAATCGCTCATTCAATACACACTATAACTTCTTAACAACTTCTTTTACATACTTCATATCTTATATGCATATGTATCTCATACAGCTGAACGTTTGAAATAGTGAATTTGTAACTTCAAGGTCACCCATCTAGGCCAAAGGTCAAGTTCTTCTACAAACTCAAATACTTCAACATTTTCTAAAACTTTTCAACCGTTTAAGATAGCAGCTTTATATGTGGCATGCATGTTAACCTCGTGGAGCTCAACATTTTCATTGGTGGCAGGTCAAGGTCATCCTTCAAGTTCAAAGGTCAAATATTCTAACATATGCAATACATTTTGAATTATTACAGATAGCAACTTCATATTTGGTATGTATGTGTAACTCATGGAGCTGCACATTTTAAGGGGTACAATGTTAAGGTCAAGGTGATCATGAATGGTCAAAGGTCAATTACAATGGTCAAAATCTGTTATTTTAAATATGCCAAAACGTCAGTACCACTTGAAACAGATACTTCATATTTTACACGCATATGTAACTCATACAGCTGAACGTATTCATCGTTGCTATTTCAACGTCAAGGTCATCCTTCATGGTCATATACTTAAAATTGGCTATAACTCTGTAACTATTGTACACAGAAACTTTATATTTTGTATGCATGTGAATTTCACCATTCTCTTATTTTGATTGGTGGCATTTCAAGGTCTAGGTCATCTACAAAGGTCAAAGGTCATAGCTCAAAATTTCTCATTTTAAAACATACTATAACTTTTTGCTTATTTTAAAACATACTATAACTGTTTAATTATTAAGGTAATCGCTCAAACTATAAGGTAAAATACTTTAATGTCAATGTCCCGATCATACATTAAGGTCATAGACCATAAGCCAGGGTACCGGGGGCATAGTGTTTCACAAACACATCTTGTTTATTTTTTATTTTTCTTATTGTGTTTGTATACATGTTTACAATATTAATATTATGAAAGGACATTTACACGCCTAGGTATGGAATCACAAAATACAGACTTAAGATTATATAATCGATTAGCGATGTTAAATTATTTCGTAACAGCTCAAGCGAAAATGAAATATGTGTTTGTGAAGTGGTGCGAAATATACTTCCAGCTTTTAATATTATAATATTGTTAAATCTATTTTGCTTTTGTTTTCCAAGATGAACACTTGGTGAATTAGATGAACAATAATCAGCAATATATCTGGACGGTTCCATGTAATGTATTTTGAAATGTCAGGAAAAGTAGTGCACTGTTTGTTTACGAGTATTATTACGTCTTTTATGTCGGACCCAACATTATGCTTGACGTTTTGATATCAATCAATGTTTGCTTATGGTTGGTGTTTTACTACATAATTCAGGGAAAAGAACAAAACATTTCTTTTGAGAGATAGCGATCAAACGGTCGAGCGTGATGCTAAGATGATATTAAAAGCAAGCAAGAATATAGAATGTGGTACCAAAACATACATAAAATACGAGTTTTGTACAGTTAAAATATGTGTTGCATATACAGAACAAAAACTAATTCATCTGTAAAACACGTACAATTATGTGCAGATTTATTCATACTACACATAATCTCCGAAATTGCCCATTAAACTTCCATTTAAATTAAAAACAAAGTGGGCAAGATATGCATTCTGTTTTTGATTCTTTCAGATAAAATGATCCATTTAAAATAGGATTTAAAAATGCTCTTAAGTGGCAGGAATTGCGTATTTAGCAGAGCTGGCTTCCACATAATATTCAGTTTACAGGATTGCCCTATTATTTCCGAGATTCAAAGAGATTCTGACACATAGCATGTGAGGGATAGTTTTATTCTTCTTTCGAGTATCTTAATCTACGTGCTTTATGGCCGCACTAAACAGCCGTATTTGCAGTTATTTCCGCCTGTTAAGAAGGCAACACGATTTCTCCAAACATGTCGTATGTGAGAAGACAATTATTGACAATCGCCTGATTCATCATTTTGCAGTGTTGAACAAAAATGCTCGTGACTGTTTTCGCGGAACATGATAGAGATCTCCGTTTACGTTATTATCTCTCACACATACCTTATACATAACAACATTTAAAGAATATAGTCTTACTGGAAAAATGCTGTCTCCTATTTCATTTCACAGAGCACAAAACCACAACAATAGGTTAAATTATTCTGAGTAACATTACGCACGATTTTGAAACCTTATACATCAGATTTTATCTTTCGAATTCCAGACCTGTTAGATTACCTTGTAACCGTAATATACATTTACGCGCTCTTTCAGGAAGATGATATGTGAACTGCAAATAAATAATATATACATACATTTGCTGTCAAGTTACGTGGGTGTTATTTTTTATTATGCGCGTTTTGACAAGCTAAGCATGCCTCAAACATTCAATACATTTTATTTATTTGTCCTATTATATGTATATATCGTACATTTATATGTTTCATCTCCAGTATACCGGTAAGTTACTTTAATTATCGTAAGAATGCGACTCTCAACTATCTGTTCAGAACTGAAAGAGGATTGCATATGGATGCTTTACTGACATTACCACACGTTCGCGATTTGCTAATACTAAACATTTAATACATAGTACTATTGGATGTGACATATACTAATTCCAAAGTATGTGCAATTTTTATGAATGATTCAAACTCGCAAAACGTCACGTTTTTGTAAATTCATTTTAGGTTACATATACTTAGTACGGTATCATATATTGATTACTGACTCATACTTTTAATAAGTGATATATAATTTGTAGTGTTCGTTAATTCAAATAATAGAAAAGGAACTTCACACTTCTATAGTTGTAATGAAAATATACAGATTTAGCTTAACTATTAATATACTATGTTTAACAATCCATTACATGTATATACTATTGTGTGCCGACTCAAATAATCAACACATCGACCAATAACTTAATGTATTACCCGATGCCTTATGTAAATGATAATAACTTAGTTTTTGCTATTTACTCGTCGAAAAAGTAATATTGCAATGTTTTAAACTGTTACCGGTGAATATTTCGAACTGTTGAACGGGCAATAGTTTTAACTGTTGCCCGCTGGAATGATGACGTCATTTCGTCAAAATAATGACGTCATTTTACAGTAAAACAGTGAACAATTTCAATATCTTCCACTGTTATTTTTCACTGTTTGAAACAGTGAAATATCAGTTTTATTTCACTGATATTTCTCTATAAACCACCGGAAAGCATAAAATAAAATTAGCTCTTTTTCTCTATGTTTGAAATTTGATTGGGTAATAAAACAGTTATCGGCCTCGGGCAACAGTTCCAAAGTCATCCCTGATACCTTGGGACAACAGTTTTGACTGTTCACCGCGCATCCATGATATAACTGTATAATGTGATTCAGCTAGGTTGCCAAATAGTCGGTCATGTAATCTCAACTTGTTCAAAATATTTATTCTGCTCCAATGTATGTTTCGAAAGAACAGTTTGTGACTAGGAATAACACGTTTCACCAATTAGGTGGCCAACTTAATGGCATGTAGTTTTGCACGCCTGGAGTAGTAGAAGTACAGAAATGGGTATTAAGTCTCTTATGTTGGACCCAACAGTATGCTGACATAAACGAGCAATATGTTATTTAGGTCGAGTATGATGCTTAGTAGATCGGGGTTGTAAAGAAAGTCATGCAAACTAAATTGATTGTGTGAAGCTTATGTACTCTTAACGATAGCCAAAGAAATATACTCGTTCAAATCATGATGAGGCGAGAGCCGGTTTAAACACAAATCGTACTCCATAGTTTATTGTCGTTAACTTGTGACGCTATTTAAACATTCTTATCACAATTTAGTCACTGTATTATAATGTAGAACATAAGTGTCATAATTCACAATACGAAGTTTAAAATCAGATTTTCAGTAAAAAAATTAGACTTCATTCCTTGATTATAATTATAAGGCTACTATAGACATAATGATTGTATTTTTGTCGGTAAATAAAAAAGTTGTGCCGTGTGTTACCACGGTGATTCCTGTTATTCCACTATGAGTTTCTTGCGTATTATTGTTGGTAGCATGTTAAGTGGTGGTCTACACTATGTTTAAGATAGAAAACTTGTACTTTGATGTCGGTGAGAAATCTGACGCGCTCTGATAAGATATTTACTCATTTCTCGTTATTTCAGATCTGGTATTCAAGATATTAAGTTAAACATTGAACATTATCATAAATACGAACATCGACCGCCATATGTTAAAATTTCCATTTAATGGCAACATTACATTGCTTATGTTCCGCTGTTCTCATTAAAATATATACTTCAATCTATAAAGAAAGAACCAATGTCGTGAAACCATGACCCTTCACACACTCGCGTGTTGCTTCATTTGTACTACTATTTACCTATAGTCACGAGTAAATGTATTATTCTCTATTCGCAAACACGATACAATCCCCCTCAACATTATCAACATAAACATTATCTATCTTCATCAACATCATCCTCATCATCAGTAAATTCTTTTCTTTAAAATAATAACACACAGACAAAAAAGGAGTGGGTGTTTGTGTTTCACAGGGCTTTCTACACATAAATTCAAATAATTCTTCTGACTGCTGTATGTCTCCAATGTGTAAGAGAGATCGACCTCAATGGCACCGCTAAATTGAAGAGTCTCGAGACGTCCGTAAACGTTGCGACATCCTTCTCATATATCTAAAGAACTGAAACGATACTAAATCAATACTGTAGGACACGTCGTTATACGTATCCTTAAACATACACACGTGTGGCATGTGACTAGTGCAATTTTATTCATACACATCAGACGATAAGCCTACACTCAAAATCACACAAGTGCACAATTTAACTACACCATTTAAAAGAACAAGCCCATGGACGCCACGGCCCGAACAACCCGCCCGCCCCCACCGATGCCCAAAGTGCATACAGGACGCCCCCAATGCCCATCCACCACGCCAATTTGCGGAAAACGCACAAAGTGAAGCATTAGTTTTGTTTATCACCCTTTCTTTCTCTTTCTCCATATCTTATGCCCGTCAAATACACATCTCGATTGGAAAAATCAGAATTTTTGAAACTCATTCAAACCCCAAAAAGAGGAACTCGTGCTTTTTTGCGCTAATCCCTGAACAAGAAACCCGTGCATGTTTCGCGCTAAATCATTACTGACTTTTAACATACAAACTCTACATTAACAGCGTACGAAGATGTAGAAAACCTAATAAAATTCCAATCGTATACGAATACCATCAGTAGGATTGCCTGATTTCCCAAGTGTCCAAGACTGACGCAAATCACTTCTTTCAAGTACCATTATCTATGCCATTTGTTTGTAATTGTTCCTGTCTGTAAAGAAGACAAAATAGTTTCTTTAAATCGTGATTTGTGGAGAATCTGTTATTGACAAACAGCGGCATCCCATTTTTTAAGTGTTGGACATCAGTTAACGCATGTGTTTTCGCGAAACAATATAGAGATGTTATATAATCTATAACATCCGGTAATGTTATTGTCGTCGAAACCTAGAATATATACGTTAGAACATTTCTGGTAGAAACTTTTACATATAGAAGTAATACTAAGAAAATCCTGTTTATATGTGCATACATTCTTTCTATGGCTTACATAAGAACGGCTCTTAACAATGATTGTTTTTGCTATATATATCAACGCTTATTTATGAAAGTGTAAACTTGTATAAATCCACAAACCAATGATCGTGTTCAAAAGACCTCACTTCTATGGTATATCTAGATTTAAACAAATCTTGGCATCAATACACAATTGGACTCAGGTGGTAAGCGCAATCAAACATTTGATGAGAAATAAATAAATATCTACTCGTAATAATGAAAGTGTAAAACATGTATACACACAATACCAATAACCTGGTTGAAAATACCTTAATTGTACGACATATCTATACTAAAAACAAAATCATAACAGCAATTAACAATGCTGCTCAGTTGTTAAATGCAATCAAACATATGATAAAACTATAAAATGCAACTACTCGTACGAATAAAAGAGTAAAACATTTATACAGTCACAAACCAACACTCGTGGTCAAAAAACCTTAATTGTATGACATATCTAAATTTAAACAAATCCTAATATCTATAAACAACTATGCAATTTCTTGCGTGACACTTCAGTGCACTTGCGTCTTCAGCATTTTTTTAATTCCGACAAACGTTCCCTTATATCTTCAGGAGACGTATTATTGCCACTGCCATGTTTTAAATTGCAAGTGATACATTTCAGGCTGTATGAACTAATAAATTATAAAATCAAATATCATGTACCGTCAATTATTATCATTTGGATACAGTAATAAACTTAAAAGATAAATATAACAATCATCATTTTAATGTGTAATTTTATAAGTTTTGCTACAACATCGTATACTAAAATGTAAAGTTTGTGTTGTTAAATACCATTATCCTCATAACATATGCATGTCGAGATTTATTTCAATACAACATTATGTATTGACTACTTAGGTGTAATAAACGTCTAGTATATTACATTCGTCAAAACTGCACTGTTTAAACCTCGACATATCAATAGCGATTTTCTCCAATTGTCGCATCTGATGTATTACCTTGTTAGCATTCACAATTGTAGAATATTTAGTGCTTTTCTGTCACATAAATCAGCGGCGTGGGTTGCGCCATGCTGTTGGCTAGAAATCGTACAACTCTATTCAGAGAATAAATCAGGTGCCATAATATACCCTTGAACAGTTTATTCCTTAGGAAGTTTAATAAAGTGTATTGTATTTAAAACATAAACATTGATATTGGCAATAATTGTTAGAGTATCGATTGACAACTACACTTACCGTAAGACCGTGAGTCTGAAACGTTGATACTTTGTCGTAAGAAAGATTTATTTAAGTAAATAGAATCAAGTTTCGTGATTAAGTTCTACTATTGATTGTTTAGAAGTTAATTTTCTTCGGTGAGATATGCTACCGTATTCTGCGTAAAATTGGCCAAGCTCTGTCACACCTGTTTAACAATCTGTACTCGATTGAGAGATTGTCATTATTTGCGCATGTCCGGACATGCGCAGTATCGGTTCTTAGCTGCAGACGACACGAATGGCAGAAAGTTTACGATAGAGCGAGGGACACTTCTTTCAAAGTTTTCACAGGCATTATTCAGTGTGGTTCTTTAAATACGAAAGCATGGCTGAAAAGGGGGATAGTAAACCTGTAGATAAAAATAACTTTTTGAGGCAATTCAGAGACAAAGAGACAAGGCAATTTAAGCAAATAAGTGCGAGTCAGTTTATAGAAGTTTGGAATCATTATGATACAGATGGTAAGTTATTGAATTTTATTAAGTTTTAAATTTCAAGCATTTGTTTTCGGCATACGCATGCTATTGCCACGAGATATTATGAAGTAGAAAAGACCAATACATAACGTCTCGGAATGTTTGTCATATCTGAGTTTATTAAAATGGAGTCAATAAAACATTTCTGCAATGGATAGTATCCTGAGCGTTTGTTGAAATACTGTCAGGAACAATGCAGACCGGCAATCTTTTATAGAATACAATATGCAAATATTGAATCAGGAACGAGTTTAATGAAATAACACGTATTTTATATAAAGCAATAATGAACATCCGGAAACATTAAGACTGTGATCTTGCTAACTGGGTATCTACTGATATACATGTATCGTTACTATATATTTTAATTATTAAACGTTGAACTAGCAATGACAACATAATCACCTTGACTTATAAAGTGTATGAAAGATGGTACCAATTCTATGCATATTTTAACCTACAGTCACACTGATATTGACATCAGTATATTATCTTCAATATTACGTAAAATTAAAAAAAAAACGAAACCCAACAGTAATAGATACAAAATCAGCAGCTCAAAATTTCAAACGACGTTAGATTAAAATCTAGTAAACGTATTTGTTTTTGTATCATTAAAATCTATACAACGCATATATAAATATAGATGTTCTATCAACAAAGTCTTAACTTCAATATTCGTCAAATTGTGCCAGTCTTGTCGCTGCGTAATTATTGTGAACTTTCTCGATGACATCATACAAAAGGCAGCAGCTGTTTGGTGGTTTTGTTAACGTAACAGATGCTTGCTTATTAACGCAGCAGGTATTTGGTATGAGTCAAAGGCAATATGTTGCCGACACAATGAAGCAGCAACCATGATACATACTGACAATGCACTTGAACAATATTACAGCATTTTGACATTTTTTTGTGGTATGTTTCGTTGTATTTAAATAGATTTTTGTTCAAATTAACAGTGCAATTGGACGGTAGGAAATTCGTTTTCTTAAATAGAGATTACTAGGTTTGTGTTCAATTGAGGTTATTTGTGCTTGACATTTCTCTCGAATTCTTTTTATCCTATCATTAAAATGTTCTTGTCAAACAAACAAACGTATCTGTATTCAACATTTCCCTGGTATTCTTTTTATCATATCATTAAATTTTTCTTGTCTAATAAATATACTTATATGTATGCAATATGTACCTGTTTTTATATTAATCCCATCATTGAAATGTTCTTGTCTAACAAATGAACGCATCTGCATTCAACATTTCCCCGGTATTCTATTTATCCCATCATTAAAATGTTCCTTCCCAACAAATAAACTTATCTGTATTCAACTTGTACCTGATATTCTACTTATGACATCAATTGAATTTTTTTGTATTTTTTGTCTCAACCTAATAAATAAACAACAGAAAGAAGCTGCAAAGAATAACAACAGCAACATTAAAGGCGTCATGGAAATAAACAAAATGCCTTCACTATACTGCGCGTTTTTACTATTTTCAACACATAGGACATTCAGCAAAGTTTATACTAGGGTGTGTTATTTTGTCCATGCTGTCATGGTGATGGGATACAAACTAAATAGTGTCCTCAGCGTCACTGCAAATGATGTCTGACAGCCATTTTTGGATTTCAAAGATTTTCTTTATTTCGCGATTGAGCGTCAATCAAAAGGTCTTTAACAGCATTACAAGGAAGATATGCCTAATATTTTACCCAGACTCACTGTATACTGAAAGTATCGTTAGATTCTGAGAGTTTACAATTCACATTTATATGTAAAATATCGCTTATAAAGCGAAACTCTCTGATTTCAATACATCGCGTCAAGAGCGATTTTTTCTGATTGAATTATATCGCGTCAAGAGCGATATTTGTGTTATTGAATTATGTTGCTTCTTAATATGTATTAATTGGTTTCCATTTTTTTGTTTTGTATGACCCATTTACCATTTTCATACGGGTCGTTAAAAGGCTGTCATTCATTTGTGACACGCTCACGTTTTGTTAGTTTAACAGACGCTTTCCTAAACCCTTTGCATGCTGGGAAATTTGTCGTCTGCTCAAATGTCGTCTGCTGAATTTCTAAAATTAGCATTTTCTTTGATTTTTTTCTAAGATCACTATCAGAATAGCAAACAGTTTGGATCCTGATGAGACGCCACGTTCTGTGGCGTCTCATCTGGATCCAAACTGTTTGCAATGGCCTTCAAAATCCGGTTCCAGCGCTCAAAGGGTTAAGACGATCATTAAAGCGCTCATGTGTACTCGTTACATTCTGCCTGTAGATAAAGCGCAATGCTTCCTCAATCAAGTTCAATTAAGCACCATTGCTTGGTTTGAAAAAATAATTATACCTATTGAACAGAAAAGCTTTCAGAATGACGAATATTCCCTTGATGTTAAATGTTTACTAATTACAAGACTCATGATTTCTTTTCCATGGACAAACGGAAGTATTTCAATTACGGATTATTCTTCAATACCTTTTCTCAGCACTTGTGATTAACCCATTTTACCATGCAATTTATTTGTACCTATTGCCATATAAAAATTGCCGTTGCTTGCTTTAAATTGAACTGAGACAAATCATATGTATGTTTAAACCACCAACTAATATAACATTTAAACAATTACAAGCAAACACAATAAACAGTTACATGATTAAGATTTATTTCAATGACTCACTTTTAAACGTCATTTCCAGAAATTGACAATAAAAAGAGGAAATTGAAATGACTATTATATAAAAAAAAAACACAATAACATCAACCAGAACATAACAGGAACAACATGTATCAGCTCTTTAGCATACAATCGCGTTTAAGTTATATTAAAAAAAAAACACAAGTGTTATTCATGCATTATAACGATAATGAAAATAATATACTTATATAAGTTAACAAAGAATGCATTGCTTAGCAACATAAGTATGTAGTTTCTCTTTAACATCGATATTGATTATTATTCATCAAATTTTGGAAGGAATCATTATACATAAATAAAATAAAAAACTCTTAATTGTTCCGTTAACAATTGGCGAATATAT